>CAUHTR010007321.1:129117-236009 GCA_959609185.1 Schmidtea polychroa
TGTAAAAGTCATGGAATATCACGTATAAACAAACGAATGAAAGGACATGGAACTATATTTGCAAAATGATTTGTGGTAAATCTGAATTATGTATATTTGATAGACCATCGCCCCAGGCTGTAATAGAATTTGGGGCTTTTGAGGAAGTTTTTCCTATGAATTCAATTACCGATAGTAGAAATGATATCGAGTTTTATATTAATGGTTCGCAAACTGAATATTTAGATTTGAACGATACTTTATTGACTGTTCAGATCAAGGTTGTAGATAAAGATAGAAAAGTTTTGGATGCCAATGCAGATGTAATACCGAACAATTTCATGTTTCATACTCTGTTTAAAGATGCAGTGTTGAGATTTAATAATATCAAGATTGAGGGTGGAAATAATACATTCATTCACAAGGCATTAATAGAAACTATTTTAAATTACAATTCCGATACTAAAATACATGCCTTACTCCTATGGGTTATGGTAGTGATGATGAAAGAAAAAAGTGGGTTAAAGGCTCAAAGGTTTTCACCATGTGCTCATCATTACAACTCGATTTTATGGATCAACCGAAATATTTACTACCGGGAGTTAATGTACATATTAGACTGAAAAGGTCTGATTCTGCATTATCTCTTACTAGTGCAAATGGTGCACCAATATGTCAATTAGTTGATGCAAAATTATTGGTGAGAAGAGTTCGAGTAGACCCCTCAGTATTAGCTGGTCATCAACTGGGTCTTAATTCAAAACATGCAATTTATCCTTTAAAAACAAAGGAAATTGTACAATTCGCTATTGCTAAGGTGCTTCATCATTCTATAAAGAACAAATATTTGGTGACAGAAGAATGCCTAATTTTATTCTGATAACATTTCAAAGTGAAACACAATATAATGGATCATATACTGCGTCCAGCTCAATTTTCAAAAACTGGTGTTACATCATTGACTTTGTCGAAAAATACTGATTATAGAGAAACATATATTCAATTTCGAAAATGACAATTACTGTGCAACATATATGCAGAGTATTGTTAGAAATCTGGGTTATTTAGATAAAAATTTGAATTGTGGAATAACTCTAGAAGAATTTAAAAGCAAATACCCATTTTTTTCATTTGTTTTAGCCCCTGATTTTGATTTAAATCAAAATCAATTACCTCAAAATGGAAATTTACGACTGGATATAAAGTTTGCAAAAGCTATTACTGAACCAGTACATGTTATAATATATGGAGTATTTGAAATGAAGTTCAAATTACTGCAAATAGAACTGTGTTGGTATAAATGTATATTGAAACACTAAAAGTTGTCATGGAGTAAGTTGTTTTTTATACTGTTTAATTTATTAAAGTAGTTCTGTTCAGGTTAATCGAATTGGAAAACAAATATTGGGAAATGAATTTGTAGGAGTTTTTCCTCTTGATAAAATTCCATATTTGAGCAATAATCAAGCAATAATCGTCAATACTCAATCGTCTCATCTTGGTGGAGAACATTGGATAGCTATATATATGAAACCTGGTAATATATTCGTGTTCGATCCTATGGGTTTTTATTACCCAGCTTTGTTGATATCAAAACTACAAAACAATGGGGAAACCTATCGTGTATAATAAAACTATGTTTCAAAATCCATTGACCCAAACATGTGGTCAACATTGTTTAGCTTGGTTGTTGTATAAAAAATTTGATGTTTAATAAATGTATCCTTTCCTTTGTTGTGTGTCTTGATAATTTGCTATATTTTATTGACTTGTTTTTAAATTTAATTTTAAATAAAAATTATTTTTAATGACAGTTAGGTTAATAATTAGAGTTTTACAATAATCAAGTGATTATTATTTATTTTTATGTTGACTTTGTAATGATATTGACTAAATAATTTTTTCATATATTTTCTACGAATATTGATGAACTTTTAAATATTGAAAATCTAAAGTTGAAACCAGCTAATTTTTATCATGATGATATATTTGAAATCTACTTGAAAATTATTGTAAAATCTACTGAAATTTGTGATTTTGAAAGATATAATTGCTATATAATTGGCTGAATCGATGAAGAATTATGATCAATATTTCATCTCTAGTTAGGTAATTGATGGTAAATGTGGTGAAATAATTTGTAGAAAATATTGATTTAGTGAATTTGATCTTTTAGTGGGCTCTTACTACATGAATTTAGATAATAAATTATTTCAATGGAAGAATGTGTGTAACAATAAATAAAATTCATATTTTGAAGAATTTCCTATGGATTTTAAAAGAATTGATATATTAAAGTCGGTTGGATTTAGTGAAGGTTCAGTAAGATGGTAATATATGATTTTAAGGGGGGTGTTTAAAATGGTAAGTAGGAAATATTTGGTGAAGGGATCGGTTAAGGTGGACATGTTTTGAAATCTCTATTTAAATCGACAATGTTCTTATTGGTGAAATTTTCAAGGGAAATAGTCAGCTATGAATAATAATAATTCCAGTGAAATTAGATCGTTTAGAGGTTTATTAGGTCGTGATGAATGTTATTGCACAGTAATTTATGTTTTAGAACAAGTTTTTATTATTATCAATGTTTTATTAAGTCGTTTAGGGTTAATGATATTGTGACAATGGAATATTTGAAATATTTTAGAATTAATTGGGATGATATCAAAGGTTATTGCTTTAAATTCATTTTATTAAGAAGTTATGTTTTCATTGTGGGGACATCAGTGACAAAACTTGAGAAATATTGACTTAAAAGTTGGAAATCGACACCCGCTAAAGAAAATTGATCTTTATTGAAGGAATTTTTGATTTTAATTAGATTTCTAGAAATTAAATCGGTTGAATAAAGGTAAAATCTATTGAAGGAATATTGTTAGTCGGATGGATAAATCTTTCAATGATATTTGCTAAATTACCTTTGTTAAATATTATTTTAAATGTCTAAAAATGACAAAGTTAACCAATATTCCTTAAATTATTTGCACAAAATATCCCTGTTTTGGTAAAAGTTACTCAAAATCCCTATTTAAAATGTTAATCATATATTTCTCACAAAGATATATTACACCCAATGATCATCTCATTAAATTAGAAAAGAATTGTAACCCTATATTTCTAACTAATAAGCACCTTAGTTTGTTAAATGATAACCAAATGATCATGTTTCTATTATGACTCCTTTTTGACTCGAACAAAGACAGAAATTTACTCCAAATGATAAAGACTTTCTACCAAAATTATCAATGAATATATGTTTGTTATAATGATTATGCATTTCTCACTAAATTACCTAAGAATTTAACATAATATACATATGCCTTAATTAATATACCCTTGCGACATGTAAATGTGATCAGTACCCTTACGACAAATACACATAGGGGGACAAAATATTTTGTCGGATAAATTCAGACTATATATAAAAACTTACAATATGCTATGGTTTTATTGATTAATTTGTTGTCAAACACATCAAAATGTCAGATAATATTTATAAATCAACTAAAAAAAAATACACAAAAATACTATATTACCTAAGAATTCAGTTATGTTTCTAGTTAAATAATTGAAATAATTGGTATATGTATCAACTATATCAAATATTTGTTATGAATCTAGAATATTTTAATTAAATGGTTACAGCCAAAAATCCAGGGATTTCTAACTAAATTGGTAAATTTATCTGAAAATATTTACTTAAGAAATCGCTATATTTAAAATAACCTTTCACTAAATTGCCTAAAAATTTGCTATATGGTATTGTTAAATAAAATAATCATAATAATAATAAATAATAATATTATGTCAGGGCATGAAAAAATAATATAATTGTATGACTAATAAATTTGCAATACAAGTGCATAATTAACCAAGACTTTGCAATAAATGGGCATGATTAACAAAGACACTAGAAATATTATCTTTGCATTTTGTCGAAGATGATTATGGCAGTAATATCAGAGGAGAATCAATGGACAAAGAAAAGCATCATTATGATTTATAATAATTGTAAATATAATTGTAAATATAATTGTATATATATAATTGTAAATTTCCATATATATAAATAACACTATTTAAAAAATTAATACAAATATTAAAACAAAATGAATTAATAATGAATATGTTTTAATCAAAAGGTATTAAAATAAAACAATAAATTTATAAAAACAAATTAAAACATTTATTTACGCATACAATAATACCCAATACTACTGCAAACATATAATGTCAACTTTAAAATATTGGTTAGGGTTTCTTCTTCGGCTTTTCCAGCATCTTCATGGTTCTTGCGAAGATCTTTTTCCATTTTGATGAACTCATGGGTATATTTCATTCTGAATAATCTACAATAATATTATAAATACCAAACCATTCCATCATATCATCAACATTTGGTACGTTGCGCCCAATATATTTAATTACAAAGATGATTTCATATTATTCAATGTTTGAAAATTTTCTACATTATAGTACCGTCATTATGTATGGTAATAATTCATTGACTTGATATTTTATTGATTTGTATTGAGAACTTACATTATATATCATGATATTCATTAATCAGTGTTGAACAGGCTTGACAATTGTGAACATTCTTATCGTGACACTTAGAACAAACAATTACGTGACACACAGGTAAATACAAAAACCGAAACTTGATTTTCTTTACAAATTGAACAAGTTAAATACCTTTTCTTAACATCGTTTTTCAGTTCTTCCGTTAGCTTATTTTCAATCAAATCGGCTTTTGCTATCCATTCATAAATCAATCTACTATATCCCGGTTTCAACTTTAAATACATGCAACTCCAAAAGTATTCATTCAGTGAATCGTTGTTTACCACTGTTTTTTCTAAATACATTAAATAACTTTAAAATGCATTTATCATAATTAAATAAATCAATCAAATATTGAATAGAGGAATGTTTTAAAATTTTTAAAATATTTATGATTTCCTTATCAGTGTAAGTTAAATTATTTATAAAATCTTCAACTGTGCTGTTAAAAATTTCAATGAACGCTTATCTTCGGAATAGGTTGGACTTAATTTTTCCATATTTCTAGTAGGACCTCTTGCTATAAATGACATATATAAAAAATATTGACAAAATAATAAAGTTACCAAATGTGTTTTGTGATTTACACAATCATATTCATACTTGTAGAAATCAGTAATAATAAATTTCTTAATGACTAAATTACTTTTGTTTTTACATTTATAAAAATTGAGATAGCCAATCAAATTAGCGTTTTCAAAATGTAGAAATTGTAGCCATGGTTGAACCTTCAAATGTCTAAGTAACATCATATTGTATAACAATAATAATAAGCATGACTAGTACCCTTGCAACCTGTTGAGTGTGAGCAGTACCCATAGGGGGACAAAATATTTTGTCGGATAGACTAGGAGTATATATAATAATAATAATATATTTTGAAAATAAATAATAAGAAATTTGAAAATAATTTTGAAAATGATAATAATAATATTTTATAAATAAAATAAGAATTGAAAGAAAATAATCATGAAAATATTGAAAATCGTGAAAATTATGAAAATGTTAAAAATCATGAAAATTATGAAAATGTTCCTGAAAATGGTTGAAAATCGTGAAAATATTGAAAATGATGAAAATGTTGAAAATGATGGAAATGTGAAAACACGTTAAAAATTATGAATTATGAATTATGAAGTAAATAATAATAAAACATCAACAATAAAAGATAAAAATTTCGCAAAAAATAATAATAATAGTAATAATTATATATAACAATATATTGATAAAAAACTTTGAAAATATCTTTGAAAAAGATTCGGATGAAGAAGTTCTGAAAGTAATCAGAAAATGTTGTGAAAATCGTGAAAAGTATGACACGAAATGTAAAATCATTAAAAGAATCATGCAAATAATGAAATGTTTGAACAATCATGAATTTGACATATAGAAATTACGGTTTCTGAATAATTTAAGTAAATAATAATAATGAAACTCTAACATTAAATAATAATTAGAACTTTGCAAATAATAATAAGATAATCATATAGAATAATAATAATAATAATAATAATATAATAATAATAATAATAATAATAATAATAATAATAATAATAAGTAACAAATAGGAGTTTTACAACATTTATTTCAAAAATACACTGAATGAGGATTCATCGATTATGACACCACAACTCCTGAGATCTACTACAGTTTTTCAAACATAAGGAACAAATAATGATATGACCTTGAAAATAATAATATTTTGAAAAATAATAAATATGACCATTGAAAATAATAATATTTGAAAATATATATGACCTGAAATAATAATATTTTGAAAAATAATAATATGACCTTGAAAATAATATATTTTTGAAAAATAATAATATGACCTTGGAAATAATAATATTTTGAAAAATAAGAATATGGCCTTGAAAAATAATGAAGTTATATACAATAATGTTTATAATAATACTAATATAAGACCCTTGCGACACATGTTGAATGTGACCAGTACCCCTTACATCTTACGACAAATACCACATAGGGGGACAGACATATTTTGTCGGATAAACTCGGACTATATAATAATAAAATAATGATTAGAACTGTTGAAAATAAATGAATTTTGGAAAATAACATCTTCGCGCGGGCGTTAATATCTTTCCCAATAATAATGATAAATTAAATTATTAAGTAATCGATAATTAAAACAAAAATAAAAATATTTAATCAACGATTTAACAAAATTAAATTATTACGTATTCGTATAATTAAAACAAAAATAAAATATTATATATAATTAACAATTTAAACAAAATTAAATTTTTACGTATTCGATAATTAAAACAAAAATAAAAATATTATTATATAATCAACGATTTAAACAAAATTAAATTATTACGTATTCGATAATAAAACAAAAAATAAAAATATTATTATAAATTAACAATTTAAACAAAATTAAATTATAACGTAATCGATAATTAAAACAAAATAAACCGCTGGAACAAAAATAGATGTCTTTGTTACTAAAAAGAACGACCTTGATGAGTCATCGGATCAATGATCGGATCAAAAATGTTACTAAAATAGAACGACCTTGATGATTCAGCGACTGAGTCATGGTCTTGTTTAAATTACCTTGGTAATTAAAACTTGATGATAATAATAATAATAATAATATTAATAATAATAATAATAATAATAATATATAATAATAATAATAATAATAATAATATAATAATAATAATAAATAATAATAATAATAATAATAATAATAATAATAATAATAATAATAATAATAATAATAATAATAATAATAATAATAATAATAATAATATAATAATAATAATAATAATAATAATAATAATAATAATAATAATAATAATAATAATAATAATAATAATAATAATAATAATAATAATAATAATAATAATAATAATAATAATAATAATAATAATAATAATAAATAATAATATATAATAATAATAATAATAATAATAATAATAATAATAATAATAATAATAATAATAATAATAATAATAATATAATAATAATAATAATAATAATAATAATATAATAATAATAATAATAATAATAATAATAATAATAATACTTATAATAATAATATTTTTACTTTATTAAGACAACATTTGCGCGCACGGAATTCCCCTTTGACATTACCTTTAAAATGACCCCTTGATCAATAAAATCCAAGCAAAGGTACTCTCAAAATATTAATTTTAAGGAAAATACACACACGCAATCTTTAATTTAACTATATAGCCACCATCTTATAAAATATGACCTTGAAAGTATGACCATGATACTTACATCTCAAATACCTTTTGTTTGATATGTATATTATAAGTTTTTAAAATTTCTTGAACCTTGAGACCTTCGAACTCACCATCAAAAGTCCTTTCGAATGATATTGTATGGTTTTAAAATATTTAATTTTGAACACCCTTTGAAGGTTATTGACCCACCTTCGAGGGTAATGACCATTAGATAAATCTCTCAAATACCTTTCGAATGATATATATATATATATATATATAATACTATACTATATATAATATATATATATATATATATATATATATATATATAATATATATATATATATATATTTATAAAGTTTGAAAAAATTCGAAGGTTTTTTACCCTTAGAAGGCCGAGGACCCACCATACACCTTCGAGGGTATGACCATTAGATAGACCTCTCAAATACCTTTCGAATGATACCCTTTGGTGAAGGTTTGACCTTAAAAATATGACCTTGACCTTAAAAATATGACCTTGATGAGTCATCCAATGACCTTGAATGAGTCATGGTCTTTGTTTCAATGACCTTGATGAGTCATATGCCTTTGTTTAGAATTTGACCTTGAAATTTTTTTTTCGTTTACACCCCCCCCCCGGGGTAGTGTGCCAGAGGTGACATGTGCCAGTGGTGACACATCCATTATTATGTTCCATTATTATTTGGCATAAAATTTTGATTAAAATTAATGTTGTTAGTCAAATATTACAGAACCCAAACACCGATATCAAGAGATGCGTTACCGCATTAGATGATTTAATAGAAATTTAAAAAAATTAATTATTGATAATGATAATGGATTTCAAAAATGCTTACATCACCTAGTGAATTAGCCCAAAAATTACACGTAGAACCTAAATTTCCAGAAGTTTCAAGTTTAAGAATAAGAAAAAAACTAACAAATTTTGAGGTACTTCCGTGTTATCTTACCCCAAAAATTAAATTAAAAAGAACACATAATTATTATATTTATTTTCTAACTCACAATTACAAACTCAGCAAATGTTTGTAAAGAGTTTGTAAATGGTCATCCAAGGTGGCCAGAAAACCACACTGTCGTTGAGAATAGTGTCGAACACATCGGCACTGTTGCTTAGAACACGTTTGCGCCACATAAACTCACATAATCACATGATCACGGATAGCCTTAATAAATTCATGTTCAATAATGTTCAATAACGTCATAAATAATGTATTCTCTCATTTTTTTATATTGTTATTTTAATTGTATTTTATAATTTAATTTTTGGGGTAAGATAACACGGAAGTACCAATTTGATTATGAAGGCAAGGATGAATATTAGATCCAAAAGCAAATTTTAAAATTAACTTTTATTTCTGCATTATAGACCAAGCATTAGTATCAATTACAACAAGATTCGAAACACTAAAATTGTATAATGATATATTTTGATTTATGTATAATATTAAAGATGAAACAGAAGAAATACTTTTGCAAAGTTGCAAAGATTTGCATTTGAAATTAAATGACGAACAAAGAAATGAGTCCGATATTAATGGAATTGATTTATTCAAAGAGATAAAAACTATAAAGGAATTTTAAAAGAAGATATTAAACCTCAATATATATATATTATTATATATTTTACAAAATGATCTTCAGGCAACATTCCCAAATATATTTATTGTGACCAGAATTTTATTAACATTACCAATCTCAGTTGCAACAGGTGAAAGATCGTTTTCAAAATTAAAGATAATTAAAAATTATTTAAGATCATCTATGCTCCAGGAACGTCTAAGCAATATATCAATAATTTCAATTGAACATGAAATCCTATATAATTTAGATATGCAGGACTTAATTTCACAATTTGCTTTGCACAGGCAAGAAAAGTCTTTTTCATAAACTTTCTATTTTTTGTGTGTACTAAACTATAATTTTCCTAAACTACGGTGTTTTGTGATTAATAAACTATAATTTTCATAAACTATTGCATGTGATATGTGTTGGGTTTTTAATGTAAGTCGGTACTACGGTTCTTTTGTGTTCGGTACTTTGTGTTCTTTTCAAAATAAATAAACGACCCAACACAAAATCTTTATTAACACTGATGCAGTTACACTTTTACACTTTTTATTAGTTTACTCACACTTGATACAACCAGGTTTGGTCTGCACTTTTCAATTTGCCAACAAATCTCACGCAGGGGTAGATCTTCCAACGGGAGATGTCCCTTTCTGGTACGTTCGATTTTTTTAAAATTGTTTATTTACTACTAACTTTAATGTTTCCTTTTTCGCTCTCGTTAAACTTCGACTTTCTTTTCTTCGACCAACTGGCAGTTTTGTTTTCTTGCCAGTTGCTTTTATACCCGCTTGGTAATTGACTTTATTTTTGCCAATTAGTTTTGGTCTTACTTCCCCCCGGGCTTCCTCTTGGAGGTCTAATTCAATTTAAGAGAATTGGCTCATTTTCTTTGACGGCTCTTGTCACTTTTATTTTATCCGGCTAAATTAATTGCCTTCCCAAAATTGGATTTCTCAATTCGCTCGGGTTTTCCATTGTCTCGGGTTTCCCATTACCTCGGTTCTCCATTAGCTCGGGTTTCCCATTAGCTCGGGTTTTCCATTAGTTAATTAATTTTTAATTAATTTTTGTTTTTTGTAATTTATTCCTTTTAGGGACCCCCCATTGATTTTATTTTATTATAGCTGAACTCGTCTCATTATTTAGCATCCACCCATACCAGTTTCCCCCAGAAAATATTCATTTTTAAAATTTTGATTTTAATTAATATTTTGTACTTTAAATTTTTATTTTGAATTTGGTGTTTTATTTCACCTCATTTTTGTGCCTCTCTTGTTGAACCCCAACATATGTGTGTTCATCCGTAGTTAGTTTAATTTTTATTTTAATTAAAATGTTATTTTTATTTTGGATTATAAAAAATTTTTTTAAAGAAAGGACGGGGAGCGACAGGAAATTATTTTGCACGCAGGCGGGATAACAGCTCGGCGCGTCTTTGAATACATGTTATTTACTTGTTCAAATATAAACAAAAAGAGGTCCATCATCTGAATATAATGATAGTAATAAAAACGCTTATTTTGGCGAAAACACTATTTAATAATGTTTAATAATGTTTAATAATATTTAATAATATTTTATAATGTTTAATAATATTTAATAATATTTAATAATATTTAATAATATTCATTAACATTCAATAACATTCATTTTATTTCCGCAAAATACAATACAATTAAAACAATACAAATCTTGTTTTAAAAATTATGTTAAATAAAAATGTTGTGTTCCACGATAAAAGTATAATCTTTGAAAAATTATTTAAATTATTTCATGCAAAATAATATAAAACAAATTGTGATTTATAATTTATGTTAATTCGATCAAAACCAAAGTTTCATATTATAGTTCCACCTGAATTTTTAAACCATATACTGTAAAATTTAGTTTGAGAAAGACATTGTATAATTTAATTTAAAACTCTTGGCCCAAATTCCCACCCGCCAGGAAACCCTTAACATATTATGAACTCAATTACATTTTGTTAGTTATAAATATAATTTAAAATTAAATAAAATGTAATTTTAACTTTACTTGCATGTTAAAAATAAAGAAATTTTATAAATAAATGACATTATAGTAAAACAGCAGTTTCCAGACGAGAATTGTATAATTGGCAATATCTACAGAGCCTTAAAATTATAAGCATAAAATAATAATATTTGTTTATGATGAATAAATATCACATTTCTTTAAAAAATAATTAATTACAATTAAATGACGGGCTAGACTAAAATGATCAGTCATACAGGATTATGTGAGACAATTGAAGATTCGAGTTGCCTTTCCAGCCGTTGTAATCTGCCCAAAGTAGATATAAAAATTTAAAAATAGAAAATATTTAAAAAATTTTAGATTTCAAGGAATTCGTCAAAATTGTAGAATTTTACCAGTTGAGACATTTAAAAAACATTTAAATATAGATTTTCATTATCTTCATTTAACCCTTTCTAAGGCAAAGGAAACTAAAGTGATGTAAAACTCAAAGTTTATTAATAATAATTATATAGTTACAAATGATAAAAATGATCTATGGTTTCAAATATTATAAATTTGTTCTCTTGTGGCTCAATATATGTCAGTAGTTGTACCAAAAGTAAAAATGATTACCGACAGCGTTACACTTAGATATTTTTATTAGTTTAAAATGGTGTACAGTATATTGCCACCACCTTAGAAAGGGTTAATTTTCGACTATAAATCAATGTTTTTTCGTTTTAATACAAATATGCATTTATCAAGTTCTATTTTTAAATTGTAATATTTACAAAGTATAAGTTTGTCAATAAATATATCTGATTCATAATATTATTTTATAAAATAACACAGAAATACTATTTATTAACTAAAACTAATTCAATATACACAGTTACAATTTATGAATGTTTGAGCACCAATGGCACTTTATTGAAAATCAAGTAAGAGGGTTATATTTTAAAATTTTGAATACATTAAACTCCATGAAAATAAGAAGGATCAGACGAATGAGCGTTGCAAGATACACCAACGTTTCAAATACAAAGGAGATCGTACAATAATTAGTAAATAAGAACAAAGGAACATACATGAAAGCAAGTAAAGCAAAGCAGTCTTCAAGATGTTGGATAAAATAATTGAAAAATTATCCCCACCCTCGATGTCACAGAAATAGGGAAATCCTTAAATAAATACCTTTTCTTGTGTCCTAGAAAGCACGAATTCTTCAAACTGTGACTGATTTTTGGAAAATTTTTTTATTATTGTATTTTGTAATATATTACAATTTTACGTTGTTACTTGTTTATACTTAATAAGTTACCGACAGCAAGTTAAAATTTACAATATATCAAGATGGGAACCATTATAAATCGTTCTAACAACAGAATCTCCACTACATATAAAGTCCAGGTCTATTAATGTTTTATCCCATAGTCACAATTTGCGGAAAATACGCATTGACCATACAAAAACTGGAAAAAAACATTAAAAAAATTATATTTCAAACGCTATTTATTTAAATATTAGTTTAAATAAAAGTTGATTATTGAAGTTATTGGTTCTCTAAAGACCAATCAGATTTCAATACTAAGCGTAAAATTTAATTGCAATTCCATCAATCATTTATATATAATTTGTGTGTGCTATACGTGCAACTAAATCAAGTTTATTCTTTCCCCTACTTATATATTTGAAAATAAAACAGCAAAGGGATCTAATGAAAAACTAATGAAGAACATTATTATTTTCCAAGAAAAAGTTACGGGTGAAAATTTAATAGGAATTTCAATCAATGTATTGAATTGTTTAAAGAAAACGACAATGAAATATAGGATATGACTACTGTGAGGTGACATTGTGACAGATAATTTGAATGTATTGGCATCATGTTTATTTATATTATTTTGTGAAATGAAAATAATATATGTAAGAAAACCTTAAAATAGTATTGGCATAAAAATGTAAATAATTGTCATGTTAAACTTTCTGATTCAATGGTGAGCAATGATTTTCAAAATGCCTGAGATGATTTATTATGAAATGTACGAATGTACACAATTGATCAAGGTATTTTCATCATTTCCAAATAGTATCCCCTATAAGCATATAAAATATGAGCCATATTTGTGAAACTTATTTTAGATTAGTAAATCTTTTGTAAATAAATAAGAGGAGATAGTTGAAGATAAACGTGTATTTAATCCAGAATTGAGTTTATTTATGTCCTTTTGACTACATGCCACAAATGAGTATGTATGCATCTGGTACTGTTCACATTTTTCTGTTTATAGTAAATTAAATTTAGAA
Organism: Schmidtea polychroa; assembly: GCA_959609185.1. Lineage (NCBI taxonomy): Eukaryota > Metazoa > Platyhelminthes > Tricladida > Dugesiidae > Schmidtea > Schmidtea polychroa. The sequence goes on from CAUHTR010007321.1 coordinate 142,764, forward strand.
ATTGTGCATTTAATTTAATTCTTCAATGAGACATAATATATAATATAACATATAAGTTGTAATAATAATAAATTTTTATGTCTCCTAATAATAAAACAAAATTCTTATTGTTCATTAAACTTAATAAAATGTTGTATTACAAAACTATAATTTTCTTTTTACTTTTAATTGTTAAGGAAAGTCCTGCAGTATTTTAGTTAATAAATTTAAATGACAATTTGAAAGTACTGTAAATACAATAAGTATTGCAAACAGGACAGGATCTACTATCAGGCCAACTGGGGCCATCGCCTCAGAACGCCAAACAAAATGGGGCGCTTTAGTTTAGTTAATAAGATAAAAGATACTGGTTTTCTGTATACGAAAAATTAAAAAATAAAGCTAATTGGAAATTTGCAAAAAATTCTCAATTGTAAAATTTTTTAGAAAAATTACAGTTATTGCCTATTTAAACTGCCAAAAAAAATTATTTTATAAATTATTTTTATTTAAACTATTATTATAATCAAAGCAAGTATATTTGTTTTCATAATATTAATTAATTGATTATTAATTATTTATGGTTTTTTCTATATAAGAATGGAGAAGAAAAAAAGCGGATTTAAAAATAGGGACGCAATAATATTTTTGGCCTCATATTTAGATGGTCAATTTTATTCAACAAAAAAGGAGTTTCTCAAAACTGGGATGTTGACCTTTAATGAAATGTAAAAGGCCCAATTGTAAAATGTATGATAACTTTTAAAATTATTTTGGTTAGGTTAATGTTTCTTCTGTAAAAGGTTGAATATTTGAGTTACAGTAGAATAGAAAATTATGGTAATTTTAGGCAATTTTAAAGGGTTCTTTCTCCTGGGTTATATATCCATGTTTAGCGGGGAATTTATGGTCCTTTAAAGGCCTATCATCTGAAAATAGATGTATAAGGAAGAATTATAACACTTTCGGAAAATTTCATCCTTTTTGAATGATTTTAGAGGACAATCTGCTATATGCTTCGGTATCATTAAGAAAAGGAATATAAAGGTTAATTATCCCCATTTTTGAAGGAATTAAAGGATTTATTATACAGGGTGAAGCAAAAGGATCTGACAAATTTGAAATAAATAAATAAAAAGTATTGATATAATAACTATAAAAGTCTTACTACTTATTGAATATACCATGTATTTAGTTATTATTATAGATAGGAAAAACCACTAAAATTCATCACATAGCAAAACTTGATCCAGACCCATTCAATTCATTTACAATAAATACACAACGCAAGAATATTCGTGCAGATAAACCCTGACAATTTTTGCAGACGTTATCCTGCCTCAGCGATGATAAGTTCACCAACGATGAAAAGTTCACCAATTTTAAATTAGCGCTATGTTTATTAGTTAATAATAATATTAATAATCAGTGCTTTTTTTGTGACTGTACGCACCGGTATGGCGTACCAGCACCTATCCAAACTTATTAAAAATAAAAATTATTAATTTTAAATTTTAAGTGTTTTAAATATTTATTGTATTTTATTATACTATTAATAAGAATTTTAAATTTTACATTTTCATCTATAAGTTAACACTTGAATACGAATAGCAAAAATGTTCTTACGTAATATAATAATTACTAGGTTGTTCCCGGGCGCCTACGGCGCCATTTTTTTCAAAATCCCAAGTCCTTCACGCGAATCTTATTGCATGCGTTCGAATCAGTGTGTTCGAAAACCAAAACCGCACGTATGACGCAACGCATTGATATTTTCCAAAACTTTAAAATACTATTATACTTAATTTTAAATCCCATCTATGCATCACACGTCATAATCTAAGAGAAAAATATTTTTATTTCTCTTTAAATTCCATCTATATATTGCACTGCTGAAAATTGCACCAGGAGTCGGCTTACCATCGTAAAATTTGATCCCCAAAAGAAACTTCCGAGATTTTAGATTCAACAAAATACACCCCAATTATACGGTTATTTGTATTAAAATTTTTAACGACATATACGAATATTTTCATGCCAAGTTTATGTTTGGTAGTATTCGCCCGCAAATTATTGAGAGTCGAGAAAATTGATAGTGTTAAAAACCTATTGATTTTGACTGTTCAACGTGGCCTCATATATCTAAATGGTTATGGGGTTAATATAGAATGCAATAATATAATATAATAACAATTAATTATTATTTATTTATTCATTTAAGTTACTTATAACAATAAGTAACTTAAATGAGCATTCCAGAATCACAAATAAACAAATAATTCTCCACACCCACACCCACACACATATATATATATATATATATATATATATATATATATATATATATATATATATATATATATATATATATATATATAATATATATATATATATATATATACACCAAACACCACTGAGATACATTCTCTATAATGTAAGATTATTGATTTTTTTGTTATACTATAGGAAATGGTTCTCAGTGGTGTTTGGTGTAGTGTCGATTAGTGCGCAACTACGTATAACTCAGATTGTTGTGCCGTCAATTACAATCATATTTCCACATAGAAAACGAGCATCTGCCACCTGAAACGAGTCGAGGCAGCCACAATTTGCAAACACACTCTTAATATGACGTCATTAATTGATAACTCATTTCCGGCCACGCTGTTTTTAAACGTTATGAATAAAAGATTTAAAAACAAGTTTAAAAATTAAAATTTATAATTAATTACTTAATATATAATTAATTTATCTCACTTTGAAAATTAAGAAGAATTTTGATTTCTCAACTTAGTACCGTCACCTATATTTTACAAAAAAAGCACTGATAATAATAATAATAATAATAATAATAATAATAATAATAATAATAATAATAATAATAATAATAATAATAATAATAATAATAATAATAATACTTTTTTGTATTTTTGGTATTGGGATTTTTAAATGCCGTTAAGAATATTATCTTTAAATCGTTAAATATTATACTAGTATAAAATATCAAAAATTGAATCTATGGCTTACTTTTACTATATAATCTTTTTTTTTGTATTTACAATCTATTTTTAATAATAAATAATCTCATAAAATTTAAAAATAAATTTGCCATTGCAAGAAATTTGATATGCGTTAATTAAATGTACTAAAAATAATATTTTGTCCATGAAAAATTATTACTGATAATTTATTTTATTATTTATAATTTATTTTAATAACATGTTTCAATATTTAAGCTATAATTATATTTCAATAAATAATTTTTTTATTTAATTTCTTTCTAATACATCTTTCCTGATTTTAAAGAGCATAAATTAATCCAGCCCCGTACCGTGACACCTTTTGACGGGGGGCCCAGACTCTCATTAAAGGGGCCAGTAATTCTCGTGTAAACTAAGTATTTTATGAAAACAGACTAGTCACTACTCACACTTTGCACTTCGAAATGTTCAATTTAAAAAAAAGGAAAGCAAAATCGACATTTTGTCTGAGCATTATTTTGCTACATTATTGCATATACTAGTATATAGGAAATGATTTTCGCACATTTTTTAGGAACAAACACAAAAAACAAATAGCTGCATGTATTTGCACGACGGACAATTGGACATACAAAGACAGAACACACAGTCACACAGATTTGAAAACTAAAGGTGAGTGCAATAGAAATTACACAGGAACTAGATCCAGAAAAAAGAAATTACGTGTGTGAGATATCGACATGACTCAAAATAGCTGCAGTCGACGATTTTTCATTTCATGAAACCGCCGAAGAAACTCATCAGATTTGATGTTATTACTGATGTCACTTTCAAATGAGAGCAATACAAGGTTGGCTTTACGAGAATGGCTCATCGACGTACGAAAGGGAGTTAAGACACGAGATAAAGTACTGAAAGTCGCCTCACATGTGGCAGTTGAAGCACCGATTGTCAGTGCAGAAGCTGCAAGACGATAGACAGATGGAAAAGCATCTCGGTATGAGTACAGTTCTTGCACTAACTGATGAACGTTTGTCACAGTACTGGCTCTCTTCAATAGGAAAACCTTTGCAGTTTCAAATTCATGTTGGGTTTCGCTTAGGTCCACGCCACACAGTGTCGCTAAAGTCTTTAGATCCTCAATATTCAAAATGTTTGCGTGATCAGTCTTCAAACATGCAAGAGACTTATAAAGGCTTCTGTTGGTGACACCGAAGCGTTTTTGTTAGTTCCTGCAGAGTCCTATCAACGACTTCGTAATACATCTGGCGATATGCGCATCTGATATTGAATATCAATTGAAAAGTGAGAATGTCTACTAGAACACATCTCAAGCAAATTCACAATTGTATCATAATTAGTTGTTATTGCCTGAGTCGTCTGCAAGTGTCCTATCCAACGATGTTCCATGAGCCGTGTCAATTTATCGCCTTGATATATGGCCGCAACCTTAGGATATGACAAAAATGTGTATAAGTTTCTGCATATGTCGAAGAAGTCCCGCAGTTTTTGGCACTCAGAAACGGCACACACAACAACCAAATGCAACTTGTGGTTGAAGCAATGGACATACGGAATTTCTTTTTGTAGACGCTCCTGAAGCAAGGCCTGCACCCCACCATGCTGTCCAGACATAACAGCGGCTCCATCATAGCATTGGGAAATTATATTTTTAGGATCCAACTGAGCCTCTTTCAAGGTTGTCAAAATTACATCTGTGAAGGCCTCTGCATTGAGAGCAATTGTTCGGGAAATGCAGATTAAGTGCTCCTGAGGTTGTCCTGCTGAGACAAACCTTATGGCAATCGACACATTCTCAGTCCATGTTCGATCTTTGGTACCATCCACCTTCAGAGTAAAATATTCAACTTCCGCAGACTTGCACTTCTTAACAATTGACTCTTGCACTATTGATGCCATTAACGCGATAATTTCATTTTGAATTCGAGGTGATGTGTACGTGGCAATTTTGGGAATCGTTTTAATGATTCGAGCCAGCTCAGGATTTTTCTTAACAGTGTATTCGAAGAGACGTAAAAATAGACCACACGGAAGCTTATCATCCTCATCAATATCATCTCTACTGAAACTGTCACCACGAAAGGCTAATTCATTTGTCACAAGAAACTTTACAACGTCAACGATTTCGTTGACATAATAACGGTTGTTCTTCAGCTGTGTTTCATTAATCAAAGTGCAAACTTCCTCACCTTTTTCACATCTCAGCTGTTTCTCTTTCCAGCGTTCCATGGCATGGATGTGGCCAGCAGAAGATTCATGCTTTTGAAAACCTTTTCCTTTTTCTAAAGCCGATTTCCAATTTCGGAATCCTCCTGTTCTGAAAGCACTTTCGCCAGCAGAGCCGGGCAATGAAAATTTTCTACAGCAAAAGCAGAAGACTGCATCTTTCTCAATAGAGTACTCCAAATATGGTCTTCCATTATACCACACAGACGAAAATGAGCGTTCCCTTGAACCAAACGAAGTCTTTGGGAAATTTACATCAGTTGGCTGGCGTGGCATTTCTTCACCCAGATCACATTTAGTAGATGACAGAGTCTTAGCAGGTGCACAAGAAGATGAGGACATCACTGCACTGTCACGGATACATGAAATAGCAGGTACAGATGAAGGACTAGCACAAGTTGAGGACATAGTAGCAGAGATACTATCACTGGATGAAGTGACTGAAGTCACAGAATTCTTTGGAATGACTTGGAAGAAATTCATGATACTCTTTTGTGTCGACATGTTCTAATACGATGAAAATAATGTTACAAAATATGATCAATTAACATGTCACTCTGCCATAGGAGTGAGTTGAGTATAATGACATGTGATGTGCTCTCATTGGCCTATCTCTCTACCATCGTAAAAAGACCAAAATGCACCCACTCCGTGCTCTGACACTCAATCATGCCTCCATGCGTTGTTACTGCCTCTGAGGCAGGAAAGACAGACAGCACGCACCCTACCCACGCCACCGACTTCACATGCCAGTCTCTTCCAGTGAGGCAGATAGATGGAACATCCTACCCCCGTCCACACTACATAAACCTCTACATGTGCAACTCATGCACACCCATGTCAATGCATGTGTGTACGATAGCAATTTTTCTTTTATCAAACATATTGAATGTAATTTTTTATTCATGTCCATTTTTTTATTTGGGGGGGCCAGACTTGCGTTTGGGGGGGGGGCGGGCGGGCCCTCCTGGGCCCCCCCCAACGGTACGGGCCTGAATTAATCACAGAAAAATTAAAACGAGAGATTAAAATTAACCAATAGTCAAAAGATTTTAATAAATTTTGAAAATATCGAAACCTTTAAAAATAAAGTTTCAACAATTTTCCACATAAAACCTTTCACAAATTTGCAATGTTTTAATTTTTAATTAATTTTATACAATCTTTCTTTTATTTACTTATTTCCTTTTTTTATCTTTCATTTGTTTTCTCATAGGACACTATTTTTTATCATAATAAAAATAAAAAATTTCATTTTTCATTGATTTTATTCGTCTTCAAAATTTTCCTAAATTTTGATTCTTATATTTTTATATTTTCCCTAAATGACACTTTTTTCAACTTTCGTGATTTAAAAAATATTAATAAATTTCAGAAAACGTTAGTTTTTAAATATTATTATTATAAATCCACATAATAATTATAATAATAATAATAAAAAAAATAATAATAATAAAAATTATTATTATTATTATTATAAATAAAAGAGAAAAGAGCAAAAAGATACGAAATTCAAGAATTAAAACCTGAAAAGAAATTAATTTTTTCGAGTCCGTCATGCTTTACGCAATAAAAACAATTATTAAATTTTGAATGTAAGTAAAATTAACAATAAGATCGTATTTGATAAATCTAGATTTCCTTAAATCTACTTCATTAATTAATTTTCTACCAATAAATTGAATTATGCAGATAGATTACTGAAAATTGTTACTCGTCTGCCAAAATGAAAAAATATATAGTATAAAATATCAAAAAAAATTACAATTGGACAACGAAAATCTATTTTTGTGTAAAATTTAATGACTCAAAAATGAGGAAAATTTTTTGAAATATTAAAATTAATCAATTTGACTCAAAGACAAGAAGTATCACTCCAATAAGCCGATAAGCATCTTAGAGAAGATAAAATTTTAAGACTAGAGATTTAACTGCCATATGAGGACTGGATTAGTTGAACAAATCCTTAATTAATAAATGACATAAAAAGAAAATAAATTATTCCAAAGCTTGGTTTTTAAACTTGATAATTTTCTAAAAAAGGATTATTATTATTATTATTATTATTATTATTATTATTATTATTATTATTATTATTATTATTATTATTATTATTATTATTATTATTATTATTATTATTATTATTATTATTATTATTATTATTATTATTATTATTATTATTATTATTATTATTATTATTATTATTATTATTAATATTATTATTATTATTATTATTATTATTATTATTATTATTATTATCATTATTATTATTATTATTATTATTATTATTATTATTATTATTATTATTATTATTATTATTATTATTATTATTATTATTATTATTATTATTATTATTATTATTATTATTATAATTATTATTATTATTATTATTATTATTATTATTATTATTATTATTATTATTATTATTATTATTAATACTACTACTACTACTACTACTACTACAACTACTTTTGGTTATTGTTAGCGGAATTATTAAATATAAAAATATAATTTAAATAAATAAATTAGCCTTCTCCGTAGTTTTCATTATATAAGCATTTTTGACTTCAAATTGTTTTTGTAACATAAATTTATCTAATCTTCTTATAAATATTTATGTATTATAACCATTCTAACAATTTTATTAATATTGTTGTTATTATAATACTTAAACTAGAAAATAATTGAATATTTACTTTTAATTTCACCATGCATCGTTTAATAGCTATGGGTGTCTTTGGTCTATCGCCTTTATGAGCTAAGTTTCCCATTGATGATTTTGACCAAGATGCAATTTGATTAACTAATCCCGAACCAGTTGATGGCGAAATTATTGGCTGCGGCAAATCTTCGTCCATAGGAACGTCTGAAGGATCGGATAAAGCCATTGATGCTATACATGAATATTATTGAATTAGATTTTATGAATTATAATTATACTAAGTGGAGGAGATGTTAACTGATTCCTTGATCCTCGATTTTGGGCTATATTCTTATTTGTTAAGTAATCTTAAAAAATAATTTATTTCACGTTATATATTATTATAAAGAGTAATAATAATAATAAAAAATATATAAAACATATATATTTATATAAATAAATACATTATTATTATTATTAATATTATTATTATTATTATTATTATTATTATTATTATTATTATTATTATTATTATTATTATTATTATTATTATTATTATTATTATTATTATTATTATTATTATTATTATTATTATTATTATTATTTTATTATTATTATTATTATTATTATTATTATTATTATTATTATTATTATTATTATTATTATTATTATTATTATTATTATTATTTTTATTTTTATTATTATTATTATCTGAAAATTTTTAAACTACTAATTACAATTTTTATTTTATTTGAACTGTTTTTCATGATCAAACATTGTCAAAAATTAGATTCAAAGAATATCAGTTTTGGTTTTAAATTTCAAGTTAAATTTTATTCATAAAATTAAAGTCTTTTAGATAAAAGAAAAATACGCTCAACAAGTGTATGTAGAATAAACTTTTATAATAAATAAAATCTTTTTTGAAAAAATTTATAAATAAAATTATCAGGCCTAAATATTATCAAAACTGTTTGAAAAATTGATTTTTCAAATTCTAAAATTAAAAAAATAATTTTATTCAAACTGATTTTTCACAAATATCTTTTGTGAAAAATCAATCATTTTCAATGTTCCCAATTATTTGTAATGATCATTGGAATTTTTTCTTGAATTTTCCTATTTCAAGTATTTTTTGGACTTTATAATTTTGTTCTAATAAAACTTAATTTTTGTTTCTCCAAATATTTACTTAATAAATTTAACCTCATAAACTCATATTTTAATAAAAATAGAGCTTGAAGAAGTGAATTTACTTGAAAAAGGCAGTGCCGAAAATTCGTGAGTATCAACCAACATCGATATATTACTGATTTATAGTCTTCAAACTCTCTTTTTAATAAATTCAATGGAAAAAAAATAATATGTGGTGAAATTGGAAAAAAGTTCTTATAATTCTTATATTTTAATGAAAATAAAAATAAAGGAATTTGTAAATAAAAACAGATCACTGGTTAATAAAAGGAATTCTGCACGCACCAATTTCTGGAGAAATCGAAGCATTTTGTTTTAAAGGGATGACGAAAAAAGAACAACAGAAACAAAAGAGCCTACAGCTACAAATGCACGCAGGGTTTTGGTAGGTGCTTCTGACAAAGGGCATGCTTCATTGCTTTTACTCACTTTGATCGGCAAACATTGTTACCAAATTCACTGGGACCAATTAGATAGGGGTCTAAATGCCTGTTATCGAATTACATGTTACCGAACAGAATGGTCACCCTAAAGAATATGACAATTTAGTCACCATAAACAATGCTTTCAATATTTTATTGAATATACAAATTATTTCTAATGAGTCCAATGATCTCCATTCTTTTTTTTGTTTTTTTTGAAAATAAATTAAGATAAAATTAATTGAAATTTTAGAGGTCTGCATAACAAATCCCTACAATAATTTGCGTGACTGATATAATGCAACAGTGAAACCTTTTATTTATAAAAATAAAAACAACATGATTATGGATGTTTTTGTTTACTGGTAAAATATACAAATAATTAATCCAGCTGAGAATTTATGTTCACAAATTTATTACTGTTCTCTTTTCTATCATATCATAGAAAATATAATAAATAAAAATTTATAATTACTAATCAAGTGTACTTTTGTTCAGGAATATAAAATGCCAAATATAAAATTTCGAGGAATCTTTTCCTACCAGAAAGCAGATTTATATAGTTGTAATTTAAAAAATGCAAAAGTATTGAAAGTCGGACTGAGGTCTACAGGTAAGTTTATGACTTTATGAAAAGGAAGCGTGAATATAGTAAAGGTTTATCACTATCTTCCAGAATGTTAATCTTTTTACGGGTCCCTATTTAGAAGGCAGTTCGTCCAAAATGCTTTTGTGATTCCTGAAATGTATTTTACTCTTAATAATTTAATATGAATTAATTTCTTTTCTTAAATGTCACGAAAATGTATATTGTATTTTTACGTGGCTTTCCTACATTACCAATATGAAGATTTGGAATATCGAAGTATAAATATTTGTCAATCATAATCAGGTGGATAGGTCACACTCAACATCAACCAGAAAGACCCAGAACTGTGAGGTCTTGTAGAGTTCTTCAAATTCATTCGACCTTGGGCCTCCAATTTTTCCACTTGCTTCGATCAACTCTGAAGGGAATGTCAAAATTCACCTATAAGAGTATTTCCCAAATAAAAATATGAAATTATTTGAACGCGAATTTCCAATATAATAAATAATAGAACGAAATGGGAATTAAATCTTTGTTTAAATAAATTGTTTTAAGTTTGAAATTTGTGTATAAATTTAGCTGGAACCGTTTCTCAATTTAAAACAAACAAATAACATTTAAACAAAATTACCAAAACACGTAATTATCAACAATTTTATTTATTATTTTTAATTAATTTTTGTAAATTAAATCTTTAACTATTTTAATCAAATTCAGACAATTTCATCATGAAATAATTCAAAACTTTCCTTAAATAAAAAATCCTATTTTAATAACAATATCATGTTATAATACCACCACGATTTTCGACCTCCCCTTTAATATAATAATGTATGCGTTCAATGATCCGAAAGGTTTCAATGCCAAAACGATTCACTCAGACAAAATAAAAGGGAGATTTCAACACGATGGTACAAACGTATATTTTATTTCAAAAATTCAAGTCGTTTTTGAAGATTGTAAAAAATCAGCTTAATAGTTTTTACCATCCATTTATTTCTTTATCTTTTTTTTCACAGTATAGATCAATATTTTTATTTATTTAACACAAAGTTTCCAGCATAGTCTTTTTCATAGAATAATGAATTTCCGAAAATTCGTGTCAAATAAATAAAAATATTGATTTATAGCAAGGGCCCATAACCGGTGAGATGTGTACAAAAAAAGTATAACGTTATTATAATTTAAACAAAAAATTATTATATTTTTATTAAAAAAAGATTCATTTTGATTCACTTAAATGAAGGTTTGAAGTAAAGATTAAGAACCATTAAATTATAGTCTAAAAAAATATTAAAAATTTCAAAAAGTCATTTTATTCGTTTGACACTAAATTATAAAAGAAAATCAAAATAATTTGACGAGCTGTAATATATTAATCGCTTTTTTATTTTCGGTCAAAAAAGTACATTAATTATTACATTTATTTTCCATTTATTTAAATCATTATTTATAAATATTTAATCATAAATGTTCTGTGAAAATAACTTATTAATCAAAATTTAATTACATTAAATTATTTAAAAGCGATTTGAGTAATTTTTAAATTTCTCTTGGGTTAATTTTCACAGATTTCACAAATTAATTTTACTATTGAAATTGATTTATTTGGGAAAATATTAAATATAATTTCCTAGAAAAGAAGAATTTAAAATTTTGACATTTTAATTTAAACAAATATTTAAAAATGGTAATTTAGTTTCATTTTTAAATATATTGGGATAATAATATGGAATAATATTTCTTAATTAAATAATTAATAATTTATTTTGTTTATAATGATATTTTTTTAATGTTTATACTAATACCATATAAAGTTTGGTATCGCCTTTCTGTGTTTTATAGCATTGTTAAACCACAAAGGCTTTGAAAGCAGGTCTGGTATCTAAAAGTGATTTGCTAAGTTTTTATTTTTTAACATACCTATTTAAACAAAGTTACATCAATACATTGTTGCAAAGGGAGAAAGTAACATTTTTAAGATCTTAGATGAAGAGATAACTTTCGGAGGAGTTAAATATAAAGTGAATGTCGCGATCGTTGAGTAACACTTTTGAATGTAGACTTATCAGGAAGATTTAGATTGTTTAAAATATTTGATTAATTATATTATAAACAAAACAATAATAAAAACTGAAAATGAAAAGTGACACTTCATATTCGAGAAAGGCAAAGTAAACTATTAACTGCGATTTCAATTTTCTGAAATGGTAAGAAAACATTGTTAATATTTTATTTTAAGAAAGGTTTAAAAATAAATTAAAATTACTATGCGGGCCGTTTGAATAAATTAAATAAAAAATTAGTAAAAAAGACCATAATTAATTTCTCATCAACATAATGAACGACCTCACAATATTGTTACTTCGATGGACAATTTTACCGAGTTAAAATATCAACCTACGTATCCATTCACCTTATTCGCCTGATTTACCTCTACATAATTTCCATTAATTTTCTAACCCCAAAACACTTGTCTGGATGAAGAAAATTTCTTCAAATGAAGAGCCAAAAGAAGCAACTACTTTCAATTTGTAAATCCTTTCACAATAGAATAAAGGCACTGCAGCTCAAATTGCTATTAAAAGCCAAAGTGACACGCAATTGCTATTTTATTTTTGTTTAATTAGAATTAAGTAGTTTTTCGAATTGAAAAAAATAAAAAAAATAAAAAGAATTACAATGACCTTGAATTTTAATCAACTCGATATTTTTATTTCCATGTTTATCCTAAATTCAGCTTTTCCCTATCGAATGATGACAAATTTGTACAATTTCATCAAATGTTTCATTTTAAACAGTTGAATATGTGAAATATCAAGTTCTTCTAATAAAATCTAGTTTATTGATTTAAATTTTTACCCAATAGTCATGGTTACAGTTACTAAATTTGCGATATCACATTATTTAACATAAACATTACATTTAATTGTACAATAATTTATATTAATAAAGTAATATCTGATAATATAATAACCTAATTTTTACGTAGTTTAATCATTAATTAATTAATTTATATTGATTTATATTTATTCATTTATATTTATTTATTTAATAATAATTATGATATTATTATTTTTCTAGTTTAAAATGTAATCGTCTGATAATGAAAACCTAAATTAGAATAATTGTAATAATTTAACAGAATAAAAATAATTTAACTAATATTTTTAATTTTTAAAATATTTATGAATTTTTTAAAAATATTATTATTTTATATGCAATATTATATGCAAAAAGACGTAAACCGTTTTTGTTTATAAAACAAATTCTTGAAAGTGTTTTAAAAACATTACATTTAAAACAAAATCATATATTTTAACTTTAATGATTTACGAAAATTTTGATATTTAATTTTACAAAGTCGACACCTTGGTGAAATCTTTCTACCTTATTCATGGTCCTCATTTTTATCATCGAGTGTGACCTATGTAAGATATGCCGTGCTTGTATATTTTCACTCACCTAATTTCTTTTGCTCTTTTTTAATGTATGCTTTATATCTACATTACTGATTGCAAATGCACAATTTAATTTCCCTATTTGATGTAAGGTTTTTTAATTATAAAATTTATTTGATTAAATTAATTTACATCTCTTTAATATTTTATTCTATCTAATTGACTACTAACTGCTGTAATCTTTTACAGCCTGTTTCTCATGCGACATTTAAGATAAAGTAGTTTCTGCACAAAACATTTCTTTATTTGTCTGTAATAATAAATTAATAAAAAAAAATTTAAGACAGTCTTATAAATAGATTTATTTAAAATATCTTTTTAATTAAAAAAACATTAGGATTAAAAATTTTATGACAATTTAAATTAAACATCTTTTAAAAATTTAAATGGAATTAACTGGTCACTCAAAAAGCTTCATTTCCGGAAAATCAATTATTGCAAACTAAAAATAAAATTTTTATTTTTAATATTTTGATCATTTTTAATATTGTTTTGTATGTTCCATTAGGGAAATTTTGAAAGATTCTTGATTAATTTCTAATCAAACTTGTGCTATTCATTAACTTAGAGAAGAGGTAGTCAACCTTTTCATACCTACCACCAATTTTTTCACCTCGATTGACAGTAAAATATTCTTACCGCCAACCTGCTCTACAGTATTGATAATTGATAAAGTAGGAAGGTTTAAACTTTAAACAATTTATAAAGTAGAGTTACAGAAAATTAAAGCTACAAATACAATATTTTAGTACAGTAGAAAAATGCGTATAACACTGCATCATAACAAAGTACCTTATATAGACAGTATCACACGTCCTCTACTTGAAAACTAATGATAAAACACATATTTTTATATTAATTTATTAATACTTTGAAATACAGGAATATAAATTCTATTGTAATTAAATGTAATTAACTAATTGAATTATTAATGGGATCCTTGAGGCTGATGCTACGAAGTCAAATATTTATTATCTGGTTCTATTTTTGTAAGCAATAAGCGAAGGTCTCCTCTTTCAGAAATATTCAGGCGGTTTCTTTCTTTGGTCATAATATGGTAAACAGCACTAAAGCCTGATTCTACTAGATATGAGGTAGAAAAAGGTTCTTCCACATGTTTGGATTTGGTATTTTCTTTATTTTGTCACAAGTATTCATATCCACTATTGTCGAAATTCTGTATACTTTCTTCATCATATTTGATTTCTAAGAGTTCTTCTTGACACTCTGAATCAGCTTCAGTAACATTTGCTGTAAATGGATTTTTTGCTGTAATCCTGTCGTACACATTTAAGTTCAAAATATCTTCAACTCGTATTTTCATGTCAGGTTTAAGTTCATTAAGGTGACCACTGAATCTTTCAATATCCTCTGGAGTTACATCATCTTTTATAGACGATAATTCAGGAAACTGATAAAATTCCTAATTTAATAGGTTATGACGGAAAAGTTCAAGTTTGTCAATAAATAATGACACAATACTTTGGCAACTTATAAGAGTTTTATTCGTGCCTTGGAGTTGTAAAATAATATCATTAAATCTCTTGAAAATATCCACCAAATAAAAGGCATCCTTTTTGACAATTGTTAAGTGTTGGCAGAGGGGTTTCATTGCAGCTTTCAAAATATTGTATGATACTATTATATAATGTTACAAAATGATTTAAACATTTATCCTTTGACAGTCATCAAACCTTTGTGTGCAAAAGTAATCTTATAAAATCTTCATCATTATCCTGGCACAGCTGCCGAAACATTTTGGCATTAGATTTGTTTTATTTACAGCTCGAATTGCTATACTGAATGATGAATAGAGACTTTCACCAAAATATTTTCCAACAAGATGTTGTCTGTGCACCACCAAATGGATACATGAAACATTTGGTACTTCAGCCTTGAAAAAGCAACAAATCCACAATAGCGACCTACCATTGCTGGTGCTCCATCGGTTGCGCAAGCAACAATATAATCAAAGGAATATTATTTTTTGTAAAGTATTATATTTCACAGTAGTAAATATGGATAATCCAGTTGTATCCGTAATAAGATTTATTGCGAATAGCATTTCTTTTGTAATATATTTTTTCCCATAAAAATAACGTACTCTAAGTCTTAAAGGAAACTTTTAACGCCTTTGTACACTGTACGGGTAAGACGACTTAACTTTTGTTATTATATTTGTTAACTGAAATTTTAGGATTATCCAAAACGGCCAGATTCTTTTGCTAGAAACCAATTCCGAATTTCATGTTGAAAATTCCAATTATACCATTCAAATAAATATGATGCCTGCTTTATCTCAAGATGTAGTTACTCTATCTACTTATTTAGACATTTATCCTTTCCAATATCATTTAATTAATTAAATAAAAACAGAAATGGTTAAAACACCAAAACATGCAAAATACGAATTCAATTAATTAATCATGGTAATAAATAGAATAATTATTAGAACCACCCAGATGAGGCATTATTTAATAATAATGGACAAATTATTTCTACTTAAGGTTTCAATCCACATGTCTTACTGAAAATGCTTTACATTGTTGTCCTTTTATTAAATAGTGTTCGGATCAATATATATATATATATTATTACAGACAATAAACGCTAATTTAAATCCGAAAATATTCGCAAAATTTCACTTCACTTCCGTTTTATCATAGTTCTTTTTGTTTTTTCTTTGAACCATGTAACTTAATTTTGAGAATTAATTTAATTTAATTTAACATTAATTTTACGCTTTTGGTAATTAATTTCTTTATTTAAATAACTTTCATCGTTAAATGCTTTAAGTTTTTTCACTTATTGTCCATTTTACGAGATTTTCTGTTTCCATTAAAACAAATTAAAATTCTTAATAAATTCTCAGAAAAAACAAACTATTCAAGCCAAAACACAAAAATAATATTTCAAATATAATTAAAAAAAAATAATATAATTGAATTTCATTACTGAATCTTTTACTGAATCTTTTTTTTTAAAATTTGGCAAAAAAATAAGATTTATATTAAAAGACAAAAAATATTTCGAATATTTTAATGGAAAGTTACACATACGATCGAGGCTGTGGAGAAAAACGAAGCTGAAAGTACAAATATTTTTTTCACAAAAATGATCTAAATAATTTTTTAAAAAAATTACGACATTTTTAAAAGAACATTTAAACAAAATCAACTTCACTATTCATAATTTCAATTTATCGGAGAAATAATTAGTAAAAATGAAAATCATTAACGATAAAAATATTTTTCTGTTTTCTAAGTATTCTTGAAAAAGATTAAATATCTTTCCAAACTGAATCTGACAATTTTTCAAATACTTTTTCCAAATTATATCGAATGGCAATTTAAATTTTCTATGACAGGTTTATTAAATTGAATAATATTTGAAACACTCGACAAAATTCACAGTAATTAAAAATGAATAACAAAACATATTTTTTAGTTAAAACAAAAAAAATAACTTATTTATTCTCTATTCATATATTATTAAATAAAATAATTTTAATTTTTCATCAAAATATATTAGATCAGAGAAACGTATCTTGACAAGTATATTAGTCACATACAAATGATATGACTTTACTATTAATTTGCGGCATTTTTGATGTTTTAATATTTAGTTATATTGTTTAATTAAATATAGTTTACTAATAATTCTTTTCATTAAAATAGATTTTTATTACAGATTTCTTTTATTCTTTATTATTATTATTATTATTATTATTATTATTATTATTATTATTATTATTATTATTATTATTATTATTATTATTATTATTATTATTATTATTATTATTATTATTATTATTATTATTATTATTATTATTATTATTATTATTATTATTATTATTATTATTATTATTATTATTATTATTATTATTATTATTATTATTATTATTATTAATATTATTATAATTATAGTTAAATTTGTGTTAACACAATGATAAAATCACATAATATACTTAATCTTTTATAGAAGCATTAATATAAGTAATGAAATATTTAGATGAAGCTAACTGTTTTCAATGTATGCAAAATAGATTATACAATGCAAGTTCCCAGAGGCATTCGAATCCAAATGGAATGATAAATATTTATCTATTTCTATAAAAAACTTTGATAAAAGACATAATTAACAATCAAAGATTGAATTGAAAATTTCCATCCACTATTAATTTTGAAATTAGAATTATACATTATTATTGTTTTAATGTTCAAAAATAAATTATAGAATTACAAGATTTATTTATTTTCATTGAATACTAGTGCAATCAAATTAGTTTGATTTATTATAAATAACCTCTAAAGAAAATCTGATGAAGCACCGAAGCTTCTTACAGAAAGATTTTATTTATTTTTATTTTTATTCATTACTATTACACGATACTACTATAGCTATTGTTAATTAATTAATTAATTAATTAATGAAATATAATTAAATTAATTACCTCGTAACACATATCTAAGGTAAGGATTCATAAATGGACTCCACGAAACAAAGTATTTTAAAATACTAAATGTTAAAGTTGCGCCAACGTCTTTTTTAATAAATGCATCAAGCTTCCCAAAGTCTCTGTCATCTCTTGCAAGCAATTCTATTTCAGCAGGATTCGAATCTTTTGATCCGATCTTTGAAAGAACTTGTTCATGAATTTGTAGTAATGTATGTTTGGGCGTCAAATTTGCGCACTGTTCCTCAAGGAAAAGAGTCATCAGTGCAGTTTGATACGGCCAATTGATGCTGATACTCAACCATGATATCAAATTTTCCAGTTTGAATTCTATGAGATTTATTCTCAGCAGTCGACCTATTTGTAAAATAATAAAACAATTAATAAAATTTATACAAATACAAAATTAATTTAAACATAAACTGTAAATTTGGAATTTTTAGAAAAATATAAGAAATATCCCAAAAAGTGCAGCGAAAGTTTGCTTCATAATTATTATTTTATATCTTTTCGAAATATTTTATAAAAAAACTTTGAAAATATTCTCATATAATTATCCTTTTTGAACCCAGAATTAAAAGATTTTAGACATTAAATTTGCCTTTACAAATAACGGATACGTATAGTTGCTAGTAAAAGAATTACAAAAAATACATTTGACAAATAAACAATATTTAAATAATTTTTGTTTAGGTACACGATAAGGATTATCTAGGGCGGCAAGTGCCCCATGACCATGAAAGGCTTTGTCAACAATTCTTAATTATAGGGATAACTTTTCGATATCTATGATCAAAAGTTTTATTGAACTGCAAAATAATGTTTTAATATATTATATTTTAAAATTCAGAATTTCAAATGATATCTGATATAATATCAGTTTACTTTTCATCAAACTGACTATTTTTGGATAGGATACTTCTGTGGCCAGTGTAGATTCTATAATTGAGTTTATGATGGACTCATTTATTGTCTATTCCTCCACTTTTAAAAGACGAATTTTATTGCAGTTTTAAAAGTTATTATTCTACTAAAAAATTGACAATTTTTGAAGACAACTTACTTCCCAGCTTCACATTACAAATAAAGAATTCTTTAGAATATTTTCGAACGCCTGCAAAATTTCTACAAAGATTCGTCAAAAAGAAGTTGATGAAGCAATTAGTGAGGTTTGTTTTCACTAAATATTTAATCTATACGGATGCCTACATGTTTTATTTACCATTCTTGAATGTCTGGGTCCCCAGATTATATATTTGTTTTATTGTTGAAAATGTTTTATAAGACTTTACTTATAAAACAAACCTAGAAAATATGTTGGCTTCAAAAACTTTCAATTTTTTTAGTAGTATATATTGCTCAAATATAATTAATACATTATTCTTCCACTTTATTGTTTCACATATTTAATACAGAAACAAAAAATTATAAAAATATGTTTTAGAATTTTATTTTTTAATAAAATTAATATATTTTAAAATTTTTCTCAAATTCAAGATATATAGTTCAAAATAGATGTTCAAGTTCTATTAAAAATAAGGCTTCTCTAGGATAATGGATAAAATATGTAATTATTATAACATTTATATTATAAAAAAATTAATAAAATATAATCAATACGCAAATTTCCTTATTTTCTTTCCAAATTTTACCTGACCTCCTAAATTTCAAGCGAAAAATAATAATTATTTTTCATTTTCTAACACTATTTAAACAAATAAATATTTAATATTTAGTTAACATAAAAGCATTAAATATAAATATATACTAAAATAAAAATAAAAAATAATTCAACAGAGAAGATCAAATTACAATTATCATTCAACCTTACCTTAAAAGCGTCTCGAAATTTTATTTTTAAGAAAACATTTTGATAATTATTAAATAAGTTATTTGTTTTACTTTTCTTACTTAAGAGAAAAATACGGAATTTCATAAATTTATAATTATCAATTTTCATATAAAATGTTTTTTTTTAAATAAGTTTGGAAAATTAAATAAAAGATATTTTGTTTAATTGCAGATGTATAATAAAATATTAAAACGTCATAAATCTATTGAAAAACATGCAACTAGTTCCCATTTCCAAAATAATAATTCCTCTATAATGCATTCTTTGTAAAATGAGAATTAATATTCTTAGACTCTAAATTATTATTTTATTTTACTTTTAACACGAATCTTTTCATACAGATATTTGATGGAAGAGTAACCTTGAAAACCTTTTCATCCACAATTTCAATATTTCGAAAATAGATTATTCAATGTTTACATTTTGTTTAGAAATTTATTAAACCACTAAGTTTACATATTCCTATATGAAATTCTATACATTAAAATTGACTTCATTTATTTCCCACTTTTAGAGACAGAGAAAATAAAGTAATTAGCTGTAAGCAAAAAGGCGAATACTTTGGTGCTCTTCCAATTCTCTGTTTAAAACATTTTACTCATATTATGAATCATAGAAGGTTTAAGTATAAAACAAAATTTGAAATATTGTGTATTAAAACAATCTGTAAATATTTTATTATAAAATATTTTGCTGATATTATTATAAGAATACACTTTACGATTTAGTTTTAACTTAGTAATATGTTAACAAATTATTAAAAATTCCCAAATATTCTGTTCAATCTGCTTTCTTAATGATAAATAAAAGAATATTAAATAAAACTATATAAAAAATTCACAGATGAAATTGGGATAATTTTATGCATAATCATACATCTGTGTCATTATTTTTATTTTTCATGCATGCAAATAGGAAAACTAAAACAATATGGTAGAAAGTAATCAAGAATAATTAATTATCCCAGTTATTATAATTTCTTTTTTTAAATTCCCTTCTATATAAACAAAAATTTGCTTATGCATTAAAAATACTTTGCTATTATTGTATTAATGTAATAATATAATAATTGCATAATATATTCTTTATGATATGTGTTACTTTATGTTTGGTTTTTAAATAAAAATATTTCACACAGTAAAATAATAAAAAATAATTTGGCTTTCAGTTGTTTTTATAATTTTATTTTTAATAAAAATTTGTTAAATATACTGTGAAAAAATTTTAAAAATATCAAATTATATTATTTTATTTTGAAACCAAATAATAACAAAAATGATTTAAAAATGAACATCTTTTTATATATTTTATATTATCACATTTTATGACATTATTTAAAATTGTAACGGTTAAAATAACAAAAGCTTTACAATGTGCACTTTTCTGGTGGTACTTGTACTTATATTACTAACAAAAAATTTACTTGTTTGACTAACAAATTAATAAAATAAAACTTAAAATTATAAATTTCCCAAAACCTAATGCGTCCATAATCCGAAATTGAATGTTTTTTTAAAAATATTTTTAGAGTAATTTGAGGAACTTTGAAAAATAGAAAAAACATTTGTCTATTTTAATTTTCCATTTTTAATTAATATGAATTATTCGGACACCTTATTAATTAAATTAATTTAAGAATTATTATTTGAAGGGATCTCATGATCTTAATTGCCAAAATTTAGATGTTAATTGGTACTAAAGTGCCAAAATCAGATTCTGATGCTCGACTCATTTTACAAACTCCTCCAGTGCAACAAATGCATTCATCAAATCAAGAATTTCCTAACTGGCCTCTTCTTACGGTTTCGAGATATATCCTTGAAGTTGCAATGATTTCAAAGATTCAAAATACAGTCCAATCTATTCAGATAAATAATGCATTATTAGTAGCATAAGGCGATATGACTAAAGCTGATTGGGATGAAGATACCGATATACAATTCGATGATAAATAACATTTTGAAGATGCCAAAGACGACAGAGAAGCTGATTGGGATATTGATAATAATCTATAGATTTCCAATGATCTTCACGATGGACCATCTGGTACTCAAACTACTTTTAGGAGTTACGTATCGCCACCTACTGAAAGATCACCATTACAAGTTTGGTCGGATAATTCTGACCTTGCAATAGATCAAATACTCCCTGGATCATTTAATGAGACAAATCGATGTTGTAAAATTTAAACCTTACGAAAACATTCTTACTCCACTATATAATCGATCGAGAATATCTAATCAAAAGGCTTCCTTCTAAACCTAATTTGTTTGGTAATACACAGATAAATATAAAACAAAACAATGAACATAATTGTAATATTCAATAATACGAAATTTACGTATGTTTCATAGACAAATAAATTGCAAATAAATAATAAATTAATATTTGATTATATATAAAAAGAAATTAAATAAATATTAAATTATAATATTTATTATTAGATATTTTCAAATTAATTTGTGAATTCTATTGTCTAAGATTTAGAAACAGAATGATTAAATCTGAATTGACAAATTCTCATTCAACTGAACAAATCAGAAAATAAATCTATGGAAGATGGAGAAAAGAATTTAATATTATTATTTACATTGAATAGAAATAAATAATAAATAGAAAAATAGCAATTGTTTCGATTTAATATTTTAAATTGTTTTAATATATCAAATAATTTGAAGATATTTATAATTCTGAAAACGAATTTGTAAAATTTAATTTAATAAATAATTTATTAATGATAATTTATTGTTTCCAAGTAGCACTGAAACACTTTTTAAATATTGTTTCATAAATTTCTTCTTTTATTTTATTTTCAATTTATTATAAAGAAACAAAAATTAATTTAATAAGCAATTATAAATAAATAATAATAAATATTAAACTGGAGTTAAAGAAATTTATAATTGATGTTCTTTAATGGTTAACATAAAGGTATGTATAGGATAAATTCCACTTTTGGTTCAAAAGTAATTTGAATATTTAAAATATGTTTACTTATAAACTGTAATGCATGATTAAACGATTTTAATAATAATAATAATAATAATAATAATAATAATAATAATAATAATAATAATAATAATAATAATAATAATAATAATAATAATAATAATAATAATAATAATAATAATAATAATAATAATAATAATAATAATAATAATAATAATAATAATAATAATAATAATAATAATAATAATAATAATATAAAATGTTGAGGATAACTAAATAATAAAACTAAACAGTTAATAAAATGAGCAAATGTGTGGCGAAAATATATATAATATAAAGTGTATGCTGCTCCAGAAATCAGAATAGCAGGAGAAACGAAAAATAATGGGAAAATGAGAAAGAAACGGCAAAGAATCAAACAAATTAAACTATGAAAAACGACAAAAAATTTTCAAAGGAAATCGGAGAAATAGAAGAAAGTGGGACTGTCTCAGGTAATTGAAGAATTCACATGCAATTACTTGGAGATAACATTGAATAAAAGCAAAAACAACTTTGAATTATTTCCAAGTACCAGCTCATGA
The DNA here is from genome assembly GCA_959609185.1 of Schmidtea polychroa. Classification (NCBI taxonomy): domain Eukaryota; kingdom Metazoa; phylum Platyhelminthes; order Tricladida; family Dugesiidae; genus Schmidtea; species Schmidtea polychroa. The sequence goes on from CAUHTR010007321.1 coordinate 166,119, forward strand.
TAATCTATAAAACAGATGGACAAGAGAGAAAAATAGACAAAGTATTTGGAGAAAACTGTAAAAGTGAAGATACAGTATCACATGGATTAAAAAAGAAAACAGAAATTAAAGTAATCAGCCGATTGATAAAATAGTAATAAAAATAATAAACATATTAATTAACTTTATAATCAAATTACCCTTCAAGACATATTAATAAGTGCAAATATATTAATTAATTAAATTAATTAATTGAAATTGAAACTTATATTGACATAAATATTATCTTTCATGGTCTTTGTCTTCTAATTTTGTAAATTCAGTAAAATATTTTGAGAAATTGGTTGAATTGATGGTGAAGAATGGTTATTCAAAATCCTTTTTATTAATTATGGTAAAAGATATTGATAGACCGAAGGCATTGACCAATATTAGTGATCATAATAAGGGCTGTAAGAGTAAAAGAGATACATCTGATTTTAAAATTTTATTAAAAGATTTCAATGATTATTGGGAACGTGTGATTTGTTAGGCATTATTGATAAAGTAATTGAATCCGAAAATTAATATGCAGAATGCAGTGAATACTTGTATTTTAAATGTTTTTAAATAATGTTTTTGTATATTTCATGTAAGAATTGTTGTTGTTAAATTAAATAATTAATAAATTACTAAATTAAATTCAATATGTTAAAATTTAAAAAAATAATATATTATTTGAATTATAATTTTAAAAAAAGAATGAAATGTTCTAATACAATTAATAAATTTGTTTAAAAATTCTTAATAATATTATTAGACTTAGTAGTCACAAATATAAAAATATTTCCCTATTTAATTAGATTTCCTGGGTAATTCGAATAATTTTTAAGGTCTATTGGAGAATCGAATTAAACAAGTTTACCCGTATTTCATTAAATAAATACTTGGAATTATGACGTTAACTTTTGAACCGGCTTTAAAATATAATTTAGAGGATTTGTTAGCAGATTCTAATAATAATAATAAAATAAATGTTTAATGTGAGCAGTACCCTTGCAAGCAGTACCCATAGGGGACAAAATATCTTGTCGGATTAAAAAGAGAGCTTGAAGACTATAAATCAGTAATATATCGATGTTTTTTGATACTCACGAATTTTCGGCACTGCCTTTTTCAAGTGAATTTGATCATTATTGCATTTACCAATTATCGTTTGGGAAAAATAAATTTATTTCATATTTTATAATAAATTTATTGGTTTAATTATATTTTAATTACCCAAACAATATTTCCTATATCTTATATTTTATTTTATAAAAAAACGTTTTTAAATTTTATTTATTTTAATTTCAAATTTTAAATTTAAATTCAAATTCAAACCTAAATTTAAATTTAAATCCAAATTCAAATAAACGTTCTCAGGGATATTTTCCAATTTAGTTGAATGTTGATGGACGGTTTAAGGTTTTTGATATAAAGAGTCTCTGCGGCTAATCTTTGCAATGTATTTTTGAACGCATCTTGTAATATTTTGCATTTTGTTTCGTGTATGAGTGGTGCTGATTTGTTCTCTTTTTTCCAGTGTTCTTGATAATTGCTGGTTTTGATTTTGATGTATTCGTAGAGTCTTGTTTGGAACGTTCTATGTCTTTTCGCCTATGTACGATGCGTCACATCTTGTGCAAGTAATTTGGTAAACAATGTCTTTTGAGAAGCAAAAACATTTGGTGGAGGATTGGCATATACAATCTCGATAAAAAGGTCTGATGTTAGAGATTTTTGAGATTTACGAAGCTGTGATTTCAAAGGTGCAGCGGTTAGAAAAATATGAACTGGCAACTCTATATTGCGAAAGTAAGCTCTGATTGTATTACATGTCTTATTGTTTAAAAAGATCATGAAAATTGTCGAAATATATCGTGAAACGAATGTTTGATTGGCGCTTTCTCATAATATTATAAATAAATTTAATTCTCATTTAGAATTCCTTGAATTCATATCGAAATGGAGCTTGTCACTAATTATGTTACCGTTAGTAGTTTAAAATGACAATCCAAATGTTACATTAAAAAAACACCTAAATTTGAGACAAAAATATTTTTTAATTAATAGTGAAATTAATTTATTTATTACAGAAATAAATTTTATCATAAATAATTATGCTTTTACAAATAATAGATATAGTCTTTCTACTTGTAGATTTCTCCCAAATAATATTTTAATATTCAATGGTCGAAATTGTAAATTATTTAATATATGAAATTAAATAAACATAAAATATTAGTAACAATCAATTATATGAAATGGAAAATTATAAAACATTAAATAATAATAATTTGTTTAAAAATTATTTATATTAAAAAATGTTAATTTAAATGTATTTAATTTTATCTGAAACTATTTGACGTAAAAAAAGAAAACACAGTAAATTGATGTTATTTTTTTATAAATATTTATGAGAGCTTTAATGAGTTGTAAATAAAATTGACAACAAACTCTTTTCCAATGAAATCGCGTTTGACGTTCAAAGAACGTTTTAAATTTGATTTTGTTTATTTTTAATTTTTTTCCCTTAAAATCCCGATCAAGTGAAAGAATAACTAATTTTATATTGATAAATTATACTAAATTAATTTGAAAAAAAAATTTAAAAAAATGGAAAATTAATTTTAAAATTAGAAGGATTCTTTAAATTCTTTCATAGTGCTTACCTATAAACGCAGCGGCAGCCGTTAATTGTTTTATCATTTTGTTGTTGATGTCCGAGAGGTCTCCTCGAGTTAAGAATAATTGTTGAATAGACTTCGATGCCCCTTTGCTGTTTGAATCTGCATTTAAAGAATTAAGGGCTGATAAATAAATTGATGTTTTTCTTGTTGATACTGGCACAGAATTTTGCTTGGTTCCCGTTGTCACCATATTAAGAGATTCGAATGAGTTACCACCCTAAATTAAGCAAATAGTTTTAATAAATAAATACCATTAATTTAATGAAATATTTCCAAAATTAATCCAATAAAACGAAAAGTTCTATTTCGATCTAAGAAAATTCATTAATATATTTTTTAAAATATCATATTCATATTTGCATTGAATATCGCATTAAAAGTTTTATTTTAATCAAACAGCTAACCGAAAACAAAAATCATTTGAACTTATTGAATTACTTACCGCCATTAGATTCCGCTATAAACTTTAATTGTATTTACACTGATTGGTTGACACAAAGATTATATAAAATGCTCTATAAAATCTATGAATTTGTTCATGTGAAACAAAAAGCAAGTGAGCGTTTTGTAAGGTTTGAATTAAGTTATAAAGCTGTTAAATTGTCCATGCTTGTGAAATTTCAAGGAAGAAAATTATTGGATAAATCGTATCAAATCATGTTCACAATGATTAATTAAAAGACAAATTATTGTCGAAATCAGATATACAAGAGAAAAACAATAAAAATTGCTTCTAACAACTTTGAATTTTGAGATTTTTCAGAAAAAAAGCGAATTGTGGATGGCATTCAAGTCGTGGAAAAACGTACGTATTTAGTAGTTATTTCACCAAAGGTGATTTTCAAATTTTTCATACGAACAAACTATTACAGAAGGAAATAAAATTCAAATAGATAGACTAATAATAGAACATCATAGAGCGGAAATTAATGACGATGATACAGATAAAGGATATAAACCCTTAGTTTCGATGAAAACAATTAAAGTTGTTTAACAGATGTTGTGGATTACCAAACCTTAAAGATGATAGAATGAAACAAAGTCAGTGTTTTAGTGGTGTAAAAAAGACCATTTTCATTTTCATTAACCACTTATTTGTGGTAAGTGAGATAAATTTCTATATGTTAAAAAGTGATGAACGACGGAATGAAAAAAGGGTTTTTGTAAACATCATGAAGATTAAGGTCGTTCAGATACAGCGATAGAACTTATGATAAACGAAATTGATAATTTAAAATTCAGAAAGACCTTGTTGCGTACCTTTCGTTTGTAGAGTCGAGGTAATAAACAATCATAAAAAACGAAATTTTGTCAAAAAAGAAATATGAAGGAATATAGCAGAATTTGGAGTAAGATTAAAATGAACAAAATAGATGTTGTGAGACACCGGAGAATCTATTAGTGTGATTAGTGAGCGTTGTTGGAGAAAAATAGGATATTCATTCAAAGGAAAATGAGAAGCCTCTGGGAAGTGTAATTTTAGAGGTTGATAGATGTGTCGTTATTGAAAGTACAGTATATTAATAGAGAGAAAAATTATCATTGTTTATTTTGAATTTTGAAAAGAAATCATTTTTAGTCAAATTATTTCTGAATTTAGAAATATCTTAATGGTATTCAGATTAGATTTGGGACATATAAAAATAATTCTATATGAAATAAAGCCAATTGAATCACCGATTTTGCTGAGCCCCGGTAGACAACCAATGCATAATTGATGAAAGCAAAACTTGAAGAATTCATTGGAAATTTATTGAAGACTAAAACAATCAGAAAGTCTCAGAGCCCAATGAATTCTTAATTGGTTATAGTAGGGATAGAAGATGATGACAGAAAATTATTATTAAATTGTCTCGGAAGATCAAAATGTTTTTCGTCAATCGTTTTAGGACAGGCCTGTTTTCAAGGTGAATTAATAGGAAAGCCTCATATTAAAACTGGCTTTAGTACAAGAAGACAATTCTGTTTTAAAAGGTTACCATCAATACTGTCAACTACACCTGGTACATGTCAGCAATTTACGCATCAAATATTAGAAGGAATCATTTTTAAAGGTTTTGTAGTTTATCTAGACAATCTATAAATATATGTACAAAATCAATGAGAACTCGATAAAAGTGTTTGTGAAGTATTTGGTCGTATAAAAGAAATTGAGCCGAAGATTAATCCAGAAGTGTTAATTCTATTAGAGTGAATTAAATTTTATTGAACATACTGGCAGGAGTAAAAGTGAAAAATAATAAAAGAAATTGAATTGCACAAAGAGACAAAATGTATGTCTAGGCTTAGAGTTTATATATATATATATATATATATATATATATATATATATATATATATATATATATATATATATATATATATATAATATGTTACAGTGAATTTGTATTACCAGTGAGAATAGATTTTCACTAACGTTTCAGTGAATTCATATCCGAATACGTTTTCACCAGTGGAAATATATTTCTACTGGTGAAAATATAACTTCGCTAGCAAGTTTTAGTGAATGTGTAGAATACCCGAGTTAAAAGTTTAAATTTCACAGGAGATACAACAACTTACACATTAAATATAATTACATATGTAGAAAAATTAAAAAATCTTTAAAAACACTTCACAGCTAGATGAAAGAAGGGCGACACATCGTTACTTAAGGCCAAATATTTCCACGCGGCGAATTCTCGCTTGTCAATGAATACAAACTCACTAAATGTAACCAGTGAATTTGTATCTTCATTGTTAGATATACATTCACTGACCGGCTTAGCGAAAATATATTTTCACCAGTGAAAATATATTCTCACTGGTAATACAAATTCACTGTAACATATATATATATATAAAAGTTTATTTATAATTAAATATTTTATTTTAGAACAATAAAGTGCTGAGGAGATGGCAAAATCACTTGTCATTAATATATTTTTTGAACTAGAATTTTAGACAATTCGTTATTGCATTTTTTAATAAATATTTTGAAACAGTTAGAATATTAAAAACAAAAATCATATTTTAAATAATTTCTTTCAAACGCAATAATATGTGGAATAATTTCATAGTCAATAATAATTTGAATTCTGAAAAATATCTCCAAAAAGGTTTTAAATGTTTTTAATCATAAGCTGTCATTTTTTTCAACCGAAAAGTTCAAAATGTCATTGAGTACAACAAAAATTGAAAAAAAATATTTTGGAATTTTAAAATATAAAAAATTATTCAACTGTGGAGGTCCTGAAACATGACATTTCTCTAAGTGATGTACTCTGTTTTAAAAATATTTATGACTTTCTTCCAAATAAAATAATTTACGACATTTCAAAGAAAATATATTTATTTTAATAAATGTGTTATTTATTTGAATTATTTATTTATTAATTAAAAATTGTTATAAAATTTCTTAACAGTTGTAGTGCCTCCGACATTTCAATTAATAAATATATATTTAATAATTAAATTACAAATGCATTATTAAAGTAAGTATAAATATTCATTCTACTTTCGAACATCGCCACCTTTTATTTCAAAATGTATATAAAACCATGGAATTTTATCAATTTGAAGAAAGTCTGTTTCCTTCGAAGATACGTCATTTATAAACCCAATATTACAATGTTTGAAACATCAACTCGTCATACAAGCCACTGTCTCGCTTCTAACTTGGATTCATTATGGTATCAACAACAATTTTTCTATATTTCTATACTCATACGCAATCAATATCCAAAGTTCTATTAATGAAAATATCAGATTGCACTATAAATCCTCAAACAAACGTCAGATCACCCGTGATTAGAGCTATACAAAATATAATTGGATCAATCCGTCTCTCATTGATTTTGAATGACAAATCAACTTCGTTGAATTTTAGAATTTTTTATGAATATATTTCAAATATTGGTCTTATGTTCTTACAACATCAATATTATTCATTACAAATAGTGAAAAATGGTTTATTTATTTGTTTCAAAAAAATGTTGAAATATTTATATGCTAATATAAATAACTAATTTTATTTTCCTTTAAGTGTCATAATTCTCAAAAGAAAATTTATTTACTAGAATAACTTATTGAAATATTAAAAGATTTGGAGGCTAAATGTTTTTTTAACTGTAAAGGAAATGACAGTTCTTGGAATTGCAAGTTAGCACAAAATAGAATAACTAATTTTAATATTATTTTTGATATTAATATATGATATAAATTGGTTTTGGAAAAAGAAAAACTAAAAATAATTCTTAAAAATTAATTTAATTTATATATTGTATACCTCTAAGGGTTATAATCCTTTTTATTCTATAACATAACTATTACTTTATTATTCTAAAATATTTAATATTTTGTGTTTTTATTAACAAAATCCTTATTTACATTTATTTTGTTCAAATTTTTCAATATGAGAAATCTATATTAAATAATATAAATAAATAATTAAATATTATAAGAAATATTTTTTTCCAATTTCACCACTGATTTCTTTTCCATTGACATTGTATTTATTAAATAAAATTAAAATATACGGAATAATAATTAATGATTATTACTGAGAAATTTGTGGTGTTGTTTTATTAAATGAGACGTCAGATTTTATATTTAAATAAATAACATAACCACCTCAAAATAAATTGAATAGTTTCTAAATTTTTGTGTGGCTTGTATTTACATGTTATATATATATATATATATATATATATATATATATATATATATATATATATATATATATATATATATATATATTATATATATATATATATATATATATATATATATATATATATATATATATATATATATATATATATATTATAAGAACATTTTTTTCAAATTTAACCACTGATTATTTTTTTCCATTGAATTTATTAAAAAGAGAGCTTGATGACTATAAATCAGTAATATATCGATGTTTGTTGATACTCACGAATTTTCGACACTGCAGAAATGGATAATACTGAATACGAATTTTTTTAATATTATTACAAGGATCATGTAAAAATACTTATAATGTTTTAAAACATAACTTTCGACGACACTTTCTCTAGTTTTCCTCCAAAATGCATAATAGTTATTAGACTCTAGTACTAGAAGTAACAATTTATTATATTTTCACAACTTTATCTTTATATTTACATAGAAATATTCACCGAGTGGCAAAGTTTACGAACATGCCTCACTTCATGTTATTATCATACAAATGAAAAAATCAAGATTGGAGTTCTCAGTTATTGATACTAAATCTGATTTTCTATTTTTTGTTTAAAATTTTACTCTGCAATACATGGTTATGTTTTTTACTCTCGCTATATTAACGTCTCCGATGTTTGTATGTTTGTATGTGCACGCAAATCTTTTGAGATAAAATTAACCTAAATTTGACAAGTAGATTCGTTCAGATCGATCCGAGCATGGAAAGTGGGTTAATTTAAAAAATATTGATATTGTTATTTCCCTATTTCAATATAAATTCTTATCTATTCATTAACTTCGGATTAAAGAGATAACGTAATTATATCTAAAATATGTTGAAATTAAAAGAGTGAAATATAGAGAAAGTTTCAAAAACCATGTTTTTATGGTTGATTTTTATTATTAATAACTCTTTAATATTTTAATTACAATTAAACCAGCTAGTGTACACTTTTTTGAATACAAATGTGCCAGAGCTTGATGATACATCTGGGGATTATAATTTTTGTACAAATTTAAGTTTAATACAGACCACTGAGTTATACAAGGTGGGACAATAATAAAATTGTATTGTGTGTAGTGACGGGATCATGTCTACGAAGCTTAAATGCACACGGAATGCTCTTTTTGTACAGCTAAAAACCCGTTTTAATAAATGTTTTTACAATGAAAGCGCGATGCTAGGCTGTCTAATCCATATGAGTAAGTTAAAATGATTTCATATATACATTTGCAAAATAAAAATAATTTTTTTATTATTCAAACGACATAAAATAAAATATCATCATATGTACATTTGATAAATGAAAATACTTTTTTATTTATTTATTTTAATTTAATTTTATTTAAATTTTAAACAAATCAGATATTTTTGCCCCACCCTGTATTTGACTAGTAGCTGGACTTAAATCCTTTCTACTTTTTGCCCCAGCCTAATATATATTATAATTATATTTATCCCATAAATTAATAAAGTCAACCTCCAGGTTGAAATAAATATTTTCATCTAATTAATTATTAATCTCAGAAATTTTAAATCTAAAATAAAAACCTACTAAAATTTATGAAAGAAATTAATTTTAAGAAAAATCTTTACTCTGATGCAAAACATTCCATTGGAAGCATATTTTTTTTTACCGGAACTATTCCGGTGAAAATCTATCCCTTCTTCCATGTAGATTGGCAAATGAATTGTAGAATGTATAAGATGAAAGTTATCGCTAATCTCTTGGAAAATGTTCGATTTTGCACTTGAACAAGATGTGGGATTATTTGACGACGAATTCCATTCGGTGTTGAGGGTTTGAAAGTCAGCAGCGAGAATTAACGCAATAGGAGCATTGGAGCTCATTTGTAACAAACCATTGACGAGATAAATTGAATTCGCTAACTTTTCCCGGCTTTCGGTGTCGGCGGCATCAATAAAAACGAACATTCGTATTTTTTCCGAATTCAAATACGCTTCAAATATCGATATAATTTGGCAGAGTTTTAGAAGTTCATTTTTCACTAGAGTATCCGATGCTTGGAAATCGATATTTTCAGACTCCAAAAATTGTTTTAATTGTCTCGACGGAGATCGAACGAGAAATGTGATAGTCCGGCAAACAAGAGGCAAAGTTCCGAAAATGCAAAGAAAAACAATACAAGTCATTATTACAAATAGAGGTAGAAGTCCTTTATTGACAAAAATATCCATCGGATTCTTGTTATATATTGTGAATAAAGTTGCATTAATGATAATAGCAGAGAAAAATATAATTACAAGCACAAAAATTGGTATACAGCAAATGTTTTTGAATTTCGTAGAAGATTCTGAAATAAAATAAAAATAAAATAAAAAAAATAAAATAATAAAAATAAAGAAATTCAATTGTTTTTGTTTAAATGTATATTTAATATGATATTATTATAAATATAAACAAATAAAATCAAGGGAATAATAGTAATTAATAATATTTCAATTCTTAATTTTTATTAAGAGTCTATTACATGTATTCAAAAAATATGTAAATAAATGAACATAATTAATTAAAAAAAATTTATAAAATAATTTCTCAAAATCAAAAGTAATTAATTAAAATAAATTATAAAATATGTAACATTTTATTAATGCTTCATTTATTTTGAAATTTTTAAGTCAAATTATTAATTTAATACCTGACAAAATTAACATTAGAAAGAACTCAACTTTAAATTAAAAAAAATATTTAAAAGAAAATTAACTTTATTTATTCTACAATTAATATAAACTCATTTAGTCAATTTGTTTTAATCAGATTTTTGTATTTTTGGTATATCTATTTTCAACACTACAGGAAAATTGTATTAGCAAAATAAATTATTAAAGAAAATTTATTTAATTTGATAGTTTTCTTAATTAAAGTTGTTGACATTAAATCTCATCTTTTAGTTGAGAAGCACCTCAGAAATAAAAGCGTATGCGAATTAATTACTCTTCTTAATTGCCAATTAAACCAATCCAATTACAATAATTTCTAGTTTTATTAATTTCTTAATTTTGGTTCATACAATAAACAATTAAATTTTATTCTCAATCTAGTAAAGTTTATTGTTTTCATTAGTTCCAAATTTTCAATAGAAATAAAACTCAATATAAAAAGTAAAGTTTTAGTTTAAACAATAAAAAATATTTGTTTCTTTGAATAAAATTAAATAATAATAATAATAATAAAAATCTTTTCATTTGTATTAAATATATTATTAGAAGCAAAAGGTTTTAATTATCATTTAATTGTTTAAAATTTAATTAATGCTGCAACCAATAAATCAATCATCACTTTATATTAATAATTATGACAATAATAATAATAATAATAATAATAATAATAATAATAATAATAATAATAATAATAATAATAATAATAATAATAATAATAATAATAATAATAATAATAATAATAATAATAATAATAATAATAATTTAATCTTTATTAAATATTCGATATAAAAAATCTTGCGATAATGATAAAAACTATATCAGTTTTAATTCCTATACTCGTGTCCAAATTAATAAGTTTTCTGTACTCAGAAAAAGGAGAATTTCAAACAGAAATAACTATATAAGTTAATAAATATAGTATTGTTGTTAATAATTATTAATTATTATAGTTTCATTTACGTTATTGATGTCATTCATGTTTAAACAAAATCTAAACCTGAACAATTATTTGAAACAAATTAATGAAATAAATTAAAAAATTATTAATTTAATAAATGTTTACAAAACTCAATTTTGAATAGTTTCATTATTCATAATTTATGTCAAAAATCTATTAATCTATTCATTACTTAATTATTCTCTTATGAATACCAATAAATATTTCTTGCCCATGTGATATTGTCATTAAAAACGAAAAAAGTAATTAATTTAATTAATTACTAACGTGTTTAAAATCGGCATAGCAACAAATTATTTTCATTGATGGAAATATAATTAAATTTTACTTTTTCTTTACCGATGTAATTTATAATTAATTAATTAATTATTTCGAAAAGTTTTATTTTTTTGGATTTCGCGATGATTAAGAGAAAAAAATGAGAGTGAGAAAAAATTCGAATAAAAAGACGAATTTATTGAAAAGTTGAAAACAAGAAAATATTTGTCTCACCAACAAATTCCGTCGAATCGTTGTCTACAATTATAATATTTCTCATAACTGGAATTATTTCCGTCTTCTCCAATTTTTGTTCGAATAATTTTATTTACATTTTTTGTAACAAAATAATGAAGTTCAAAGTAGCTGGAAAATCGATAAATATAATATTAAAAAAAAATATTTTCAAAATAATATATTAAATTTGTTTACAGTTTTATATATATATGACAAAAAAAATCAAAATTTATTTTCAATTTGAATTTACCCTTTCATCTCTAATTTGACGATTAATATTAATTTATTAAATTTCAACTTTTCAATTATTTCTATTTAATTTGATATTGACAATCTTTTTATTTATTAATTAAATTGTTTTTTGGCAATTTCAATATAACCGATGTTGATTATTTATTTTTAAAAAATCTTTATTAAATTAGACTTTTGCAATTTAATTTGTTATTATTTACATTTAAAATAAATAAAGATTAAATATATTAATACATTCACAATAAATACTGCAACAAGTTAAAATTTGTTATTTATTCCTCTTTTTATATAGAAAATTCACAAAAAGTGAGAATGTGAAAAGAATTATAAATCAAGGACGTAACAATGTATTAGCAAATAGAAACCTTGACATTGGTGACCCCGACTGCCCATAGTAAAACAATAAAAATCATTCTTAAAAAAACCTCCTACACCATTTAATGTTTATACACATTCATATTTTGTGTGTATTTATTTCGACTGCCTATAAAAATATTACAAATAAATCATATTTTTACTGTGAAAACTATAATAAATATTATCAAATATACCATATTTTATATTACAGAAAAGAATAGTGTGACATACGAGTCACATTATATTTCCTTCTTGCATATATTATTTCTGTGTGGTTAAAGTCAGAAAAAAATCCATGTGACTTTTCCGTCATTCTCCATATTCTATAAAAATGACATCAAACCGCTTTATATTTTACTTCATCTTAAAAACATCTATATACTCAAACTTTCGAATAACAAACAATTTAAGAAATAGTTTCATGATTTTCTTTGACATTTCATCTTTCAATGTCAATGAAATTGCGTTTGTCGTATTTATATTTTAGTTCACTGTGAGGAGAATATCTATTTAATTAAGTATAAAGTGATGATTTCTTAGTAGCAGCATTTATTATTTAAAACAATAAAATGATAATTTAAGCCTTTTGCTGCGAATAATATATTTAATGAAAATATTTTCGACTATAAGACAGTCCTCGTCAATCTATCTTATTGGATTAAATTGGATTAAAAAAGGATTAAATTAATACTTAATTGTTCTATTTAATTATTAATTATATTTAATTTTTATATTAATTAATTTTTATAATTATCAATTTAAAATTCGAAAGTTTGCTGAATTTTTCAAAATATGAAAACGTAATTTCTACTTAATTTGAAATGTTGTTTGAATAATATTTAAACTTTTAGTTCGACTTTCAAATGACTTGTTTTAATTCTAACATTTACTTTTGATTTATTTTTATTTTCTCTGAAAATAAAATTTATTTTCAATAAAATAGTAGTTCAAAATCTTTGCTCTTTTGTTTGAAACACTTGAAAAGGAAATTTTGAAAATTTGTGCTACATAAAAAAAATGTTTTTCTGAATTATTGAAGCAATAGAGCAAATGTTTAAAACAAATCCTCTATAAATTGTTTTCAGTTACTATTCCTAAAATAGAGTCTTGCCACAGTCGAGGGATTGAGCAAAATAACCTTCACAGTATTTACACAAATGCAATTTTCTAAATATTTTATTAAAAATATTAAAACGAAATATTAACGGGGAATGCAACCAAAATCGTTTTATGAAAATAAATGAAAAATATTCCTGCTGTTTATCCGATTGATGTCAAAATAGGTTGTAAGCTGTCGGTACTTAATAAGAGCTAAAGAGCGATTGAGACAGAAAAAGTGGTAAGTAACAATAAAAATATAATTGATGCCTTGGGAAATGTTCACTTTCTCAAATAAATTATTCAGTAAAATATTCCTTGCTTTTGTTAAATCTACCTTGAAATCTGATTTATTTGTCTGACAAAGATATTATCTATATAATTCAAGTACCGTACTGACGCATTTTGATAATGAAAAAAATTAATTTGTTTTCTGATATAAATTAAATATTAATTAAAATGCACAGAAAACCTAAATTAAGTTAGCAAAAATCATTTTCATCATCACAAAATTTTAAAGTTAATTGTTTTATTAATGTGATTTGATTATTATTTTTCTGCAATAAATTAATTTTTTTTATACCTATTTCTGTTTTCTTTAACAATTTTGTTTATATCAAGTTAATTTTCGACATTTTACCAATTCTTTATATTTGACAAAAATCTTGTTAAATGTTTTTTTTATTAAAATATAACATTTTATAATATTCATTTAATAGAATGTAACGCGAGCGAAAAATATAACTTCTAATAATCCTAAATTTTATATTAATTCCTCACTATTCTCCTTTTTAAAAAGAGATGAAAATTTAAAACAATTCGTCACTTCACAATAATTCCCCAAATTGAAAGAAAATATCAAATTAATAGATATTTATAATAAATCAAATTTTTGTTACAAAATCAATAATTTATAATAACATTTATTTTACATTTTCAATACAATAAATCAATAATTGTTTTGAAATTTTCATTTTTTGGAAAAATCTCTAATATTCCTCCACTTATTTATTCCAAAACAAAGAATTTCCCTGGGAAATTATTAGTGTTTTTACAATATACCATTTTAATAACTCTTCATCATAATAATTTATAAATTAGCTTTTCTTTCTTTTTGTAATAATTTTTTATTAGTATTTTTTAGTATTTTTTAGTTTTTTATTTCCATTTCCTTTTAGACAATCGAATAATATGTCATTTTATTTTGATCATTATATTTTAAGGAAAAAATTATACACTAAAAACTATTTATAGTTTTTTTCATTCATATTTATACATAAAATATTATAAAGCAAAATATTATAAATTATTATTACGAAAATATTTTTTCATAATTTTTTTTATTTAAAATAGTATATAAGTGATTTATTTGTGACTATTAAAACAAATTTAAGTTTTTATTATTTAAAACAAGTTTCTGAATTTATTATTAATCTCATTGTTTAAACTAGTTAATTATAATTTTTAAATGATTTTAACACTAGAAAATACCAAAAACCTGTATAAAATAAAATAAAAAACATTGATTCCTAGTCGAAAAATAGATAAAGATAAATGGAATCTTAAATAAAAGAAATTGCAATTCAAAACAATATGAAGAGCTTTAATAATGATAAATTTTATTGAATTTGCTAAAAGTTGACTCGAATAAATAGACCTTCAACAAAAGTCAAACGCAAATTTAAACAAATGTCCAAATAAAAAAAAACTTTTAAATATTCCATTTTCATAACCAATGGAAACAGTATTTCAAAATAAAATTAAAAAAAGCAACGAATAAAATATCATCGATGCCCTAAGGCAAGTCTGTATTTTATTTTGAATATTATAAATTAAATCGCTCTCAAAAAACATTCCGATAAATGTTTGCTTGAAATGGAAAAAAAATAATTTTTTTTCTTTTTTTAAATGAACTGAAAATTATTCTTTGAATAATTATGTTGAATTTTGAAAAAGAAAACAAAAATATTGATTTTTATATTTTTAATTATAAAAATTTCTCGTGAGATGATTTTAATAAAACAAAAAAAAACGAAATTATTTCAAATAGCATTATATGAATAAATAAATATATATTTTAGAAATATAATTCACTTAGAAAATTTATAAATAATGCACAGTCCATCGTTATGTGTTTAAACCGAGAAAAGGCTTGAATAATTTATTGGTACGACAGTTCGTCAATTTAAAAATGAATTTCCCTTTTTTTTGTAGAAATCAGTTTTTAATTCAGGTTGGAAATTAATAGAATTACTTACTATTAATTAAATTGTGAATTTTATCCTTTCTGCGTTTTTTCTTTTTTTTTCATTTTTTTTCACTTAATAACCATCTTTTTTTCAATTTACAATGATTTAATTATATTCTAATTGGTTAGAAATATAGAATTGGCAAATTAATTTTTATTCGGAACAAACAAAGATAGGATTTTGGTGCTAGGGCGCCTATAACATTTAATCACTTTTAATTTAGAGCCTTTCACAATAGAAGTATATATTTCTTCAGATTTCTAATAAGAACATTACCAAAAGAACATTTATTTTGCGGGAGTTTTATCCACATTTTTTTCGCGTCAAAATTATTTCTTTAACTTTTTTCAAAGTACCCTTCTTATGATGTTGATTTGTTATGACAAAGCTGAATATGGTGACAAATGCAGAATTAAAAGTGTTTTCTACAATTAACCTGATATTAAACTAAGGGTTATGTTTAGGTGGTTGCAAAATTATAGGCAAGAAACTAGATACAAACTTTAGTGGTATCGAACGTTCCAAAGCAAATCACAGACAGTGTTTAAATCTAAGACACATCAGAAGAATTTCATTGTAATTAATATGACACGACTTATTTGTACAAAGCCATTTATCGTGTCCAATAACTTGAGATTGAGCCATGATTGAATTTGAAACATTGGATAATTGTTCAAAACACTTAGGCTAATAAACACAATCCAAATCAACAAAGCAAAAAGCGCACACGGACGCGAGCATCGGCAATTAATCAGACAGTTAGCATGTTCTTAACTTATATAAATAATAACAAGACAGATATGTATAATTTATTTCTCAACATAACTTTCATTTACACCAATGAACTCTTTCTAACGGTCCACCATTGGTTTAAAAGCCATTTTCAAGAATTCTTGTTCGTTCAACATTTTCCTTCAAATCGCCTTTTAATTCAAATATTTTACCTCTAATATATTTTTTCAGATTATTAAATAAATAAAAGTCACTAGATGTAAAATCTGGGCGATATAGTGATTTATCCAACTGCACAAACCAATATTTTACTATTGGTTTCAGTGTTGAAAGTTGATGTTGTTGAATGTGAAGTGTCTGAACGAAATCTAAATTGGGATATATAGAGGCTCAAAAGATGTCTTATCATTTGTCACGATATTTGCGAGAAAGCGTGGTCCAATGCAATTCAATAAAAAGGATTGTTTTCACAAACAAACCTTCGCTTATTCTTCATCTCTGTCGTCAACCGGTCTGAGTGGCCATGTCCACCTTTACCTAGCTATATGTTTTCGTAGAATTAAAAACCATTAAAAAGAGCTTAGTTAATCTCCTAATTCCATAAATGGATGTAAAACTTCTCGAAAAATATATTAAAAAACAAGTTTACGACTTTCACTTGTTTATAAAAGGAACTCCGCCATCTCCTCTCTAACGGCCGCAACGGCAGACGAGAACTTCGCTAAAAGTGTTTGTGTCAGTTTATATAAATAAAATATAAGTCAGAAATCTAGGTTTTCATTTAAAATATCATAATTGATAATTTTATTACATTTAAATATTCTAAATTTCATATAAATTGATGCCGGCCTTTTAATCCCCTAGACGTAGGATGACTGAAAAAACAGTAGTATGAGGTTAACGGTTAAATATCATAGAATGAACCTGTAACACAATTTTCTGATTCCCAATTTATCTAATGTAGTGTTCTCTTGAAAACATTTAGTCTATGAGACAACTTCAATTGTGTGATTTTCTTATTTTTGGAAATCAGACAAAAAATCTGCGACAAAATAGCTCTAACAAAACAACCTCAATAAAACACCTCAACAAAATTCTGATCAGTGAATTTGATAAGAAAGTGGAAAAAAAAATTAACAGACAATGTAAACATTGCATTTAAACAAGTTTTAAACATTTGAAAAAAACAATTTTGTTTAAAATTTTGTTTCATCGGGTCACCACTATTCTTAGACACAATTTCCTTCAATTTGGTAACATTTCTCCATCAAATCCCATAAACCATTAACTTCTTTCGATTTCAAAAATACTTGTTCTATCCCCCCGAATTTCATTATATGCTTATTCTCTTGAAGAATCCCTTACTACATGTGATTCTTCAATCGGCTGAATAATTTCTTTCTTTTCAACTTTCTTTAAAAGTAAAAACTTATTTACACTTCTAAATTCCACTGTATCAAACATTTGTTTAAAACATCGACGAACGACTGAAATTAAATAATAATATGTAAAATTAAACTAAAAATTTATAACCTTTATATGTTTTTTATTTCAAATATAAAAAAATCTTAGTTCTAACTATTTTTTTTCTATGCGAGTCTACGGACATTTTAGCCTTACCACGTATTATTTGTTGATAGAACTGCAAAAAGTACACTACATGCTATGTACGTAACATGCACGTAATTTCGACTTAAGCGGTTAAATCTAAGTATAAATAATAATGAATCCACAAATTTCTCAATTAAATTAAATTAAATTATATAAAATCTATATTTAATTACAATACTTAAACAAAATATAAATTATTGTTTTATTTGTCACCAGTTATATCAATTAATATTTTGTTTATTGTAATCAAGATATAAAATATATAAAATAATAATTTTTTTAGAATTATTTAAATTTAAGATAAATATGTAATTATTATAAATATTAATAATATTTATAATAATTTGATTAATTAATTTAGATTTATAGCCCCTCCCCTCCTCATCAAGGTCATGTAGTGACCTATTGTCATTCAGAAAATTATGATTAAGTTTTATCGTGCACAGGCAACTGAACCTCGAATGTTTTGAAATCCCTAAAGCGGCTAATTATTGGAAATGGTCATTAGATATTTTCAGATCAACTGGTAAATATGTTTTCCATTTTTTATTTTGTTTTCTTCTGGTAATCACGTCCCGGGTAGCCGTGCAGATGTTCCGAAAACACTTTGCGAAAGTGGCATCCCAATGTCTTTAGAAATTGTAAATAAATTGAAAAATTAAAAAATAAAAACCTTTATTATGCTGTGCTGCACATTCTCCACACTTAGCTATATACTTAATCAATCTGATAATATTCCTGAATTTAAATGTTTGAAGTGTAATTTTATGAAAACCTCAGGTAGTGTAACATTTAAGATTATATTTAACACATGTAAAATAATTAATATGAAGGCCGCTGACTGGGATATATTTTTGAATGGATTGTCTCCTCCTGAGAAGAGTTTAATCCTTTTACCATTTTTAATGGCTTTCGTGTTTCTTTCGGTGAAGATGATGATGTTTTTGAAACCGAAGAAAATGAAATGGAAGTGAACGAATCTGGTCCAAACATTGTAGAGGTTCTTGAAATTGTGGAATTTCTAGAAAGTTTCACTGTTATTGATAATGAGAACTGTGATGGTTTTGTAGGGTGTGATGTTGAGAAAAATTGAGGTAAATAAATAAACTTATCTTTACATTAAACCTGTAGTTTATACTCGAGATTTTAAAGTAGTATCTTTATTAATAAATCGCAAAAACCGATTATTTTCTATTCTGATCTCGTTTATCACTTCTTAACCCTTTCCTTTTTTTGTCGAATATATTCGACAGTACAAGTACATCGATTTCAATGGTTAATATATTAGAATCTAGGACGATTGGTCAAGTGGACAGTTGATCATAAATGTTATTGTTATAGATATTAAGATCGCTATATACTAAATAAACAACAATACAATGAAGATCTTATACGGACCAGCACTCATTCAGCTCGGTCATTCACAATTCAATCGCAACTGCCAAGCGTTGACAACTTGTGAATCCATAGGCGTACTTGCAAGGTGCAGATGGAGTCCAGAAAGTTACTTACTTGATCGTTACTTGATCGCAAAAGTTGGCGGATATGGAAGAGCGAATGTACTACTATATCTTCGAGCTATTGCACATTTGTCTCATAATTATATTGACTATATTAAAATGTTTAGAGTTTGATAAATTAGTTTATTAAATGATATATTTATGATCAATCGTCAATGATCAAATGTGTTCAAATGTGAACAGAGACTCCTGTATTTTTTACAAAATCTTTGAAAATATTTTGTGTAACTTAAATTATACTAAGCAATATGAAATAGTTGATATTTTCCTATCCCAAAATGTCATTTACCCACCAATTTAAGTAAAAAATAGAAATTTTGAAAGCCCAAACAAACTACATATAAATTGTAATTTTTAGTAATTGTTAATAAATTACAATTGATATTTAAATTATTTATGTATTGTATTTATGTAATCATCTGTTCATTATTTTCATTCATTAAAACAATAGAATAATTCTTAATATATTTAATAAATATTTTCGATAGTGCTTTTTATTTGTCTCAATGAAATTAATACCATCAATTACAATTCTTAAAAATTTAGGAAATTGTTTTTTATAGTATTTTCTAAATCTATTGTAAAATTTGCTTTTTCGCATATAATTTATAAAATCTTTTCCCGGTACAGTTTTTAAAATTTCTCAATGTATTTCGAAGTATAAGCCGTGCTTTATACAAATAAAAATGTACAATTAATTTCAAAAAAGTGAAAATGCGGCTTATACACAAATGCGACTTATCTCTATATAAAAATAGATTTTTGAAAAACTTGTCAAAATTAAACAATTTAATAATATATCATTAAACCAATATATTTTCTTTATTCAAAACCATCAAATTCTTCACAATAATCGGTATTGCTAGATTCTGTAATTATTTCATCGGATATTTCTACTTCTTTGATTCAGTAATTCCATGTTCTGTGTTACGAATAATACGAGATCGATTAAACCCTCCTACTATGCAATTTAAAGTTACTACACCCCATGATTCTTTAATCCAATTACAAATTTCTGAATAAAAAGCTCTCTTCATTGCTCCCTTGTTAGTGAATGATTGTGTACCTGTTGACATCCAATTTATTCATTTTTCACGCAGTTTGGATTTAAAAGATCGATTAATAGATATATCAAGTGGCTGTAAAAATTTAGTCAATCCTCCAGGTATTACAGCCATCCTTGAACATGAGTTGTTAGCTTTTTTAACATCTTATGTCAAATGAGCACGTGCTGAATCTAGAATAAGTAATGAAGGAGAAGGAAAAAATGAACCTGGTCGCTTTTTCCAAATTTCAGCAATCCATTCTTTCATTAATTCACCATTTTACCCACCCTTTGGGATTCACTTTTACTATTACACCTGCTGGAAATACCTCTTTTTTAATAAAAGTTTTTCTTTTAAAAATAACATATGGTGGAAGCTTTCCGCCATCAGCAGTTACACACAGAATAACTGTAAAATTTGTTTTCTCATTTCCAGTTGTAACGATTCTTATATTTTTTGAACCTTTTTCATTCATAGTTTGATTACTTGGCATGTCAAAACTAACTGGAACCTCGTCCATATTTCCCAAGTTCATTGTCTTTACACCCTTATTATTTTCTTCGCAATATTTAAGAAACTCAGCGGCTTTTAATTCTCAATCAGCTGGTAAATTTTGACCAACATATGTTCTTTTTCTCACTGATAAATTGTTTCTTTTCATAAAATTATTACACCAACTAGTTCCAGCTTTGAATTGAGATGCTTTATCGTTGTCTAAATTTGCAGTAATAACCAAAGCTTTATTACGAACTACTGTTTGTGATAACTGTAAACCTTTCAATATTCACATTTTTAACTCCGTTTTCAATTCGGGCCAAAGTGGTTTTTTCTTTCTTCTAGAAAGCGTACCAGGATTTTGAAACAATAAAAGTTCCTTGTGTTTTCTCCAGTTTCTGATTTGCTTCTCATCAACACCGTATAGTCTAGATCAGTGGTTCTTTACCTGGGGTCCGCGAACGGGTTCCAAGTGGTCCGTGGCACTATTTACAAAAAACCTTTATTATTTTCGTTTGAAGCTGAATAAACAGATCTATAAATAATTTTTAAAAAATGTATGTGTTTTACTATCAATTTATTAATTTTTTAACATTTCAGGGGTCCGTCGGTACCAATTATATATTTATGGGGTCCATAAGTTTAAAAAGGTTAAGAACCCCTGTAGGTCTGTTGCCATTTTTCTCTTCATATAAAATGATTTCAAGTTTTTTATTAGCAGGATATGATTTTCTTAATGTATGCATTCGATAGATGGGTTTGTTGCTAAAATATTTAAATAATGCCAAAATAATTAAAATTTAATCAATTTAAATAAAATATTTACATAAAAGTTAATGAAATAATAATTTTATAATAATATATATGTTTTGGAAAAATTTTATGTAAATTCCATGGATAAGCCGCGGCTTATCAAAAAAAATATCATGTTTATAAGAAATTTAGACTGCTGCTTATCTACGGATGCGGCCAATAGACGCGATATTACGGTAATCTTTTTAAAGATTTTAGATATTATCACTTAAAAATTTAAAACATTTCTTTTGATGAATATTAAACCGGAGTTAATATTTAGTTTCATGAAAGATAATTGCAAAACGTGAATGTCAAAAAAGAAATGTAAAAATATATATTTCGGCAATTTCTAGTAAATTAGGGAAAGTTCTTTAACTCGAAATATATTGAAGAAAATCATTTTCAAACATAAATATATAAAATATATTTATTTTAAAAATAATTCCTATATAGAAAAATCATTTTAAAGTTTATTATTATTATTATTATTATTAATATTATTATTATTATTATTATTATTATTATTATTATTATTATTATTATTATTATTATTATTATTATTATTATTATTATTATTATTATTATTATTATTATTATTATTATTATTATTATTATTATTATTATTATTATTATTATTATTATTATTATTATTATTATTATTATTATTGTTATTTTTATTATTATTATTATCCCGTGAAATAATTATTCTTTTTTTAATAAAAACAACTGAATAATTTATAACGTTTAATTTACGTTTTAATTATATCTAAAAGTTAAAATTATACAAATAGTTCATTTTCGAAACTTTTTATTTGAGTTGGTACTAGGTGAAAGATATTTACTAATTCTTATAAATTATTGCAAAATTATCAATTTGTAAACTCACTAATCTACATTTTCAAATAAAAATAGTGCTGACTTAATAAAAATAAATTTAATATTTTAGAGGTTCCTATGTGTTTTGAAAATTAAGTTTTGATTTTTAAATAAGCTATTTGTGAATTTTTATTAATATGGTCATAAATTGTAAGTATTTTTGTTTGTCTGTAATCTATTTTCTCTCCTAGAGTACAATATATATATATATATATATATATAATGACTTAACTCGCAGATGATAATAATCAAATAACTTTCTTAGGAAATACGATCCACCAACAGCTGGTTCATTGATAAATGACGCTTTTTCCGAAATTTTCAAGTTTCATATATTTAAAACAATAAAATTATATTTGTTAATAAATTCTAAAAAAACAGGTTTAGATTATAATTTAATCACATTTGAATTTATTTCCCTTTTAATTGTTTAATTTTTAAATAAAAAATGTCAAATTGTGTTATTAATTTAAAATAACCTTTGATTTGAACAAACAATAAAGCTTTACTAAAGGGACAACATTTACAAGATTTTGAATTTCTTCTAAATTATTTTATGAATTGATCATATTAATTATCTTGAAACAAATGTTTTATATTCAAGTTTATTTTTGTGATGCGGCTCAAGTGACTTGCAGTTCATGTACTGCATAGGGGCTCAGATCTATTAAGGATACCTTGTGTTTTTTGATTTAAATAATAATATATGATTCATTTGATTTGATTTTTTATTTGATTTGGATATTTGATTTTTTAAATATTTAATTTAGAGTTAAATATATTTTTATAAAATCGTCCGAAGTAGAAAATATCCACATGTATTTTGAGAGAGTTTTTGTTTGAATTAAAGGTTTTGAAATATTTTCAATTTTTAAATTACATACTACTTTTCCAATCCATTCAAAAATTAGAACTAAAAAAACTAACCGTAAAAACAGTTTTTAAAACTCTTTATAAACGCAAAATCACCTAGTCAAGTAATTACTTTGAAAGGAACAAGTTATTAATATTTTGAAAGAAATTTTGAAAATATTATTAAAATTGAAAATTTTCAGAAAAGTTAATTATAGTACCTTTGATCGATCTTAAATTTTCAACGAATTCATTGTTCGACGAATTTATCTGCCAAATTTCAGCTCGTTCCGATCAAGAGAAACTTGCTAATTACAAACATGCAAACATACATACAAAGTGAAGTTAATATAAGGAATTTAAAAAGTAAACCGGATAAAACGAGTAATAATGTACAAAAAACGATACATTACAATATAGATCACAAAAAATATATGAATGACATCACTATATATTTTTTTCTTACTTCCTGTTAAATTTTTGAATAACTGTTTTGAAAAAGATTTCGTGCATTAATATCAAAAGAAATGTTAGGAAAATGAAACATATATTATTATTTAAATCAAAAAACACAAGGTATCCTTAATAGATCTGAGCCCCTATGTGGTACATGAACTGCAAGTCACTTGAGCCGCATCACAAAAATAAACTTAAATATAAATTGATTAAATATATTTTATTTTTTAAATATTTAATTTAGAGTTAAATATACTTTTATAAAATCGTCCGAAGTGACACATTTTCAATAGTTTTTGAAACCATTTAGTAATACCTTAATGATAACCTTTTGATAATACCTTAAAATTAAAAAATTGTTATAATTTGTTGAAAAAAATATTTTTATCCCCAAAAGAAATATCTATATATATTTTGAGAGATTTGAGTTAATGTTTTAATAGGATTAATAAAATTTAAAATGAAATCTTTTGCATTAAGAAGCAAAATCATGTAGATATCGAATAACCCAATATAAATAAAATAAATAAAATATAAATAAAAATTTAATTTTTGTTTAAATATTAAAATCAAATAAAATATGATTTGAATTTAAAAATTATTTTAAATATTTTAATTTGATTTTTTGAATTTTCTTTTTGAATTTCTTGGAAATCAGTAAATATTTGTATTGTTAAAATTCAATTTTTAAAAATTTCCCACATTTTATATATTAAAATTATTAATTTAATTATTATTAATTATTAATTCATAAAAATTGTGAGGATAAAAGTAAATAATTAAATTTATTATTATAATTAATTATTTACTGTCATCTTAACTATAATAAAGAAAATAATAAAAATATATATCTAAGTATAATAATATTTATTAAAAACTTGACTATGAAACATCGATATATTACTGGTTCATAGTCAAGTTTTTTAATAAATAAATCAATTGAAAATAAATCATTGGTGAAAATTGAAAAAAGTTCTTATAATACTACGTATAATATTAACAGACAATTACAAGCTGTAATATTTCATCTATAAAATTTAGATATATTTTGTTTTGTATAAATAGTAAAAGTTACCTTTATATAATAATTATAACTAATATACTAATATAAATTTTAATTTACAATATGTAATTGTTTAATGTTTCTCCGGTTTAATTATTGGCTTTGTGGTTTTATGAAATATATTTTTATTATTTTGTCACACTAAACTCTTCAAGAAGAATAAGTTTTTCGGGATAGAGAAAAATTTTTAATTTTATTTTTTTAACTCATATGTCATCAAGGGCATAAAAGTGTTCGGTATAATTCTTTGAAAAAGCAGACAGAAGAGATTATTACATTTCTGAGCTTGAAATTTTATGACATTTCTTTTTTCATGTGCTATTTGCAAAGAACATTTTCGATAATTTTGCAGCCCTTGTGTCAGTTAATCCAATAATTAATAACTTGCTTGAATTCTGCTGTTTCTTTGACATTTTGCTGCGTTGCTTAATTGGGAATAAATTTGAGTTACCAAAATAATTGTTTCCCGGATACAAAATACACATTTAAAAGACCTAACCAACTTTGATTTGAAAGAAAAAAATGAAAATTCCAAGCACAGAAAACTTGAGTTGGTTAATAATACGAAAATAAGACAAAAGTTTTTTCTCTGTATATTTTACGAACACTTGTCCGTTAGAAAATCAAATGGAAATATATAGACCTTTTAAACGTCTAAAGGAACTTTATTCATTTAAGTTTTACAATTGGTCTAAGATTTATCATTCGCATTCATATCTTTGTGTTATTATTAAGGCATATAGCAATGAGCATTTTAAGTACCATGAAAACTATCTGCAATCAGATATATTTTGTCACATAATAACATTGAAGGTTTTGCACTTTGCTGTAACCGTGAACTTGTCTTTGACAAACCTCTTCTATCTTTGAAATAACATTTTCGCAGCAACCTTTTTAAACAATATTTTCAGATGACTTTCTTTACAAATTTTATGACTACTTTAAATGTTTCTGTTCAATGCAATATACAAAATTTCTTTTCCACCAATGTTCTATTTATTTTCCAAAATCATACGACTCCCATGTTATCCATACGCATTACTTATATTAAGGATATTAAAATTTACTAAGAAACACAGTGTAATCTTTCTATGAAGCATGTTTAATATCTTCAGATAATTCCAAACATCTTAAGTCATTCTTGGGTTTTAGCAGTTCATTTTACATGTATTGCTCACATAAGGACCTTGTCCAAAGACAAAAAGTGGCATAGACCTTAATTATTTAAGTCTATACTTAAAAGGTTGTGTAAAACACATCACATTTTTTATAATGCTTTTCAATATATAAACTAAAAAAAGTGATCTACTAAAAATTACGATGTCCTTAACCTCTCGGACAGAAAGTATAAATATATAAAATGCGATGTGAGGTTTATATCTTTTGAAAAAGTAAAATCTTCACCTTCGATTTTCTTTTTTTTTAATTTGTCTTTAATTCCTTTTTTATTAACACTGGATCAATATTTTGTTTTATAACTAACAAAAACCTTTGCCTCCTTCAGACTATTTTGAAGGGTTGGGTGTAAAATAAAATGAAACCTTTAAATAAAAACCAATTAAAATCGGCCTTAATTTTGCTGCTCTTCATATCTGGGTAAATTTTGATTTTTAAAAGGCAGGTTTTCTTGACATCCATTCCAGTAATGAAAAGGTTAACTGAAAAAAAGATTGCTATTACTAAGCCATCAACTCTATCACTCTATTCCTTATATTTGCAATTGAAAAGAACACTATACTTTTTAAAAGGTTTTGCTAGCACCATAACATCCATAACATCAATAAAAATGTGGTCAATAGTAATGTTACAATACAGCTAATCGAAAATAGTTCCATTTAAAACAATTTTTAAATATTTAGAAATTTTTAATTCTTATTTACATACGCTTTTGAAGCTTGAGCGAATTCCAAAATTTCCATCAAATTAGTGAGAAAAAAATTTAAAAAAAAAATCATGCAATGTAGAAAAGAAAATATTTCACATGAATGATTAAAATTCAGATTTATTTAATTTTACTCTTATTAAGAGAAATTAAACAAATTTCATTCCTAACTAAAAAATCATTTTCGACTTTGTCATCATTTAAGTTAAAAAAAAATAATATAATTTCACTTTGCTAATTGTCATTTAATCATCAAAATAATTATATCTGCTCGTGTTTCTTTAAACGAGTGATCTTTTGTTCAAATCTTCAATCAAAATTTATCCAAAAAAAAACAAATTAAATGAAATATTTCCAATTTCACTCAATTGAATATTGTGAAATCTTTTTTTTTATTTCAATTAATTTTCAAATATTTTCAATTTGATTGTTTAAAATTTGAAAGTAATAATTTCGTTCATATTCTCCCTGTGTGTGTGTATGCTTGTGTCTATGAGGATCCGGGAATGTCTATGAATGTCTGTGAATGAATGTGGAAGAAAACCAATTATTTGTTGAGTATGTCGTTTGGAAAACTTGATCGATGGTGTAATTTTACATTATTATTATCTCAATATTTAATTGTCATAGTTTTCCTGCGGATGTATTTTCTCTCACAAAACTGACAGGTAATAATTGATAAAGAATAACAAATGAGTTTTGTCAATAAAACAATTTCAAATTTTAATAAAAAAGTATCTGATAATTTATGTGCTTTTATAATTTTCACGGAATGTTATACAGCATCGAAGGATTTCAATGAAAAGAACGAAATAAAGATGTGGAACAAGGACTCTCGTACCACTCTTATTTTACATTTCTTCTGTTAATAAAGTGATAAAATCAACTCATTATTATTGCAGAGTGCAAAATCAAAATAATCAAAGGCCCTCTATTTGGTTTTGGCTAGAACAACGGAATATCAAAGTAATAATAGTTAAAATAATGGGAAATTAGAAGAAAAAAATTATATGAAAATTAGCATTTTCTTTTGCATATTGAAGTAAATTATCTCTTTAAAGGGACCCTATCTTTTGTAAATATATAAAAAAAGTAACGAGAAACGACATATGAATAAAATTTTTCGGAAGCTAAACAAAATAATCTTTGAAATTAAAGTAAATTGATAACGCTAAATGATTGAAAAAGAATTATCATTCGTTTTTTTTGATTAATTTCTTTGTTTTAGATGGGAAAAGTCATTAAAGAACTTGTTATTCTTAAAAACTTATAGTTATAAGGGAAATCGTCTTATCAATATTTTATATGAAAACCACACAATTAAAACGTATCCTAATTTCATCTTACCAATAAGGACGTGTACAAATGTGGCAAGAAATTCAAAGAAGATCTCTATTCAATGACTATAAAATGCTTTGAAAACCATAGAAAAAAGGGTTCTTCGTTAAGTTATTGCTTAGGTGAAGTGTAAAATTTATTGAAGGGTTCCCATGGTATCTAATAAGTTTAATGTCAATAAATAAACAAATCCAGAAGGGTTAGAAATAAGATTAAAAACAACATATATAATAATCAATGGCAGGTTCTCAAGTTTTAAAAGTTACTCAAAGAACTAGTAACTATAGGTTGCGCAAACTCTTCGAAAATTTTTCAGCAAATTGCAGTTAACGACTTAACAGATGAAAGATTAAAAAAAGATCATATTGACTTTGATGTTTCAATTATTAAAACAAATTTTAAAATTATTTTCGATTAAATAAATACTATATAAAATAATTTTGGATAAAAATTTCCTAAGAAACCTCAAAATTCATCAAATAAGAAAACAGTTTTTAACATTCATTTTTTAGGCTTCCATAATTTATATAATAAAAATGTTAGATATTTTTTCAGTCGAAATTATTATTGAAAAAAGCATAAGCATAACATTAAATTTTATTAATTCATAGAGAAATATAAAAAAATTATATAATAAAAAAAATTAAAAAATAATTTTCTTGGTTTCCTTTGGATATAAAAAAGATATTTAATATAGATTTAATATAAATTATTGATATACTCAACTTGGAATTCCGAATATTATATTATCATTTGTTTAAATTAACGAATCAAGTGTTAATATTTACATTATATTTTTTCATTATATATTTTCAATAATTGATAAAATTCAAAGATTTGTACTTAAGAATAATCTAAAACAATATTAAAAATAATAAATTTTACCTGGATTTTTACATGATATTTGGAGCCTTGATAATAAACAACTATATTTCTTTTCTACAGCTTTCCATAACTTTTCAACAATTGACAAAGTCATGTGACTAGCAGAGGCGTAATTTGATAAATTGTGATGAGTTATGATAATCCTAATAATAAATAAAATATTATTATAAAATAATTATAATAATATTAATAATAATAATAATAATAAATAATAATAATAATAATAATAATAATAATAATAATAATAATAATAATAATAATGATAATAATAATAATAATAATAATAATAATAATAATAATAATAATAATAATAATAATAATAATAATAATAATAATAATAATAATAATAATAATAATAATAATAATAATAATAATAATAATAATAATAATAATAATAATAATAATAATAATAATAATAATAATAATAATAATAATAATAATAATAATAATAATAATAATAATAATAATAATAATAATAATAATAATAATAATAACTGTCAGTTAAAATAATATGGCAATTACTAATTTCAGAATTGATAATTAAAATAAATAATAAAAATTTGTTTAAATATAAACTTTATCCATCTAATTATTCTTCATTATTCAAACAAATAAAAATTATATACTAAATAAATTTCTCGTTTTTATTTTATTTCTTCTGTATTAATATTTAAAAAAATTCTTTTTAGATCTTCATATTGAAAGTGAATTAACTTCTTTTAAAATCTTTAATTTTTACATTTAAAAAAATAAATATTGTGATAATAATTATAAATGCCATTAATTAATTAATTATGTATTCCAATATATGATTGAGTGGATACATGTACGATATTAATAAATCAAATTCTAATGAATATTATTGGATAATTTATTATTTCATTCAATTTTACTTTTTTAAGTTTTCATTTTAATTATAATTTGATCGATATTCGATTTTCTAGACATCATAGAATTAAATTTTAAAAATTAAAACAAATTCTTTAATTAAAATGAAACAAAATAAACCAAGTTTAAAACAAACTATTTTTTCGAAATTGTAACAAATATTTAATATTATATTATCATCAAACTTACTAATTAATTTCTTAACTTTTCATTTTAATCATTTTTCATATTTGAAAACCTTATAATAAAAATTATAAAAAAAATATTTATAATAATTAATGTTTTGATTAAAATTTTAATGCGATACAAAATTTTAAAGTTTTAAATTTAGATTGTATGTTAACATATGTTTGTGTACAACAATTGCCTAATAAAATAATTAAAACATTATTTGTTTAAATGACACAATTATATAAATAAATGGTAAAATGTAAAGTAATAATATAAAAAAAATATTTGTTAAAGCCTCTTTTTCATATTATTTCATAAAACTATTAGAAAAGCTTTCATAAAGAGAATTCATAAATATTTCCATTCCGACAGAGTTCCCCTTCATAATTTTTAAATTTTTTTAAATATTAAAATTTTAACACTTGTTATATTTTGAAAAAATTGACTGAATTTCAACTTTAATCAGGAAAAGGTTTTCAGTAACACATTGTTTTTAAAAAGAATTTATGAAGTAATTTATAAAGATCTTCACTCTTCAGTGGAATAGATCTTTTGATATCTTGACAATACTATCAGAATCCATCGGAATTATATAAAAATTCTTCTAAAATACTTGACTTTTCAACTTGTCTCAAAAAAGTCAATATATAGTCATAATATTAACAATCCTTGACATATACAATGGGGTACACTATCAGTGATAAGAATGCTAAACCTATTTCCTTAGTCAGATTCCACTGTACTTAATTTTATCTTTTTGACAGTGACTAGTAATAATACTGATGCCATGATTCTTAATTAAGTATTTTCTGTTATTTTACTAATTTTAAGCATTGTCTATCACTTTTTACAGGCATTTTATTAAAAATTAATAATACACTCATGGCACTTGTTAAACTCTTAAATCTCAAATTTTAACATAAAGTTTAATTCAATTTTTTACATGCAAAACAAAATTTAAACAAAAAAATTTTCAAAATATTAACCTAGGTCTATTTATTCAAACAAATATTATTTAGAAACTAAATTAACTGGATTCTTGCCATCTCATAAAATTAAAAAAATTTAACAATAATTTACAATTGACTTTTTATTTTAACACAAAATCACAATTTATTAAAATTTTTGAAGAAATTTTTTTTGTCAAAACAAAGAAGAGGCTTTGTTTCACTCGTCACGCTCCATTAATTGTATATTTTTTTGACTATTTCAATAGTTGCTAATTAATTAAA
Source organism: Schmidtea polychroa (assembly GCA_959609185.1). Taxonomy (NCBI): domain Eukaryota; kingdom Metazoa; phylum Platyhelminthes; order Tricladida; family Dugesiidae; genus Schmidtea; species Schmidtea polychroa. Next base: position 197,426 of record CAUHTR010007321.1, read on the forward strand.
ATATTTTCTAAATCATTTCAAATGGTTGGAGGCGATCTTACAAATATTAAATTATTTTAATATCATTAATTTTGTTTAGCCACATCAAAACCTAATAATCAATAATTTGAAAATTTAAAATCCAGAAATAAAGAAATTAGGAAAAATATATTTAAAAATTAAAAAAAATTTGAGCAAAGATGATTAAATGTTTAAGAAAATCTTTATCGTTATCACTCATAAAAATCAGTTAAATAGAAAATCACAAATTAATTGTTTTATAATTATTATGATATTCAACGACAGTGTTGAAATCCATTCAATTTTTGCTTGTCATGCGTGACAAGAAATTTTGATAAATTTTTGATATTTTGATAATTAATTATTTAAACAATTTACTTATAAAATTACAATTTGGAAAGATTTTTATAATAATAATAATAATAATAAATAATAATAATAATTATAATAAATATTAATAATAATAATATTATTATAAAAACCTTTTCAATTGACATTGTATTTATTCAAAAATTGACTATGAATCAATAAAGATATCGATCAAAATCACTTGAAAAAGGCAGTGCGGAAAATTTGTGAAATACATCGATATCTTTAATAATTTTATCAATTTTTTAATAAATAGAAATAACAATAATAATAATAATAATAATAATAATAATAATAATAATAATAATAATAATAATAATAATAATAATAATAATAATAATAATAATAATAATAATAATAATAATAATAATAATAATAATAAAAACAATTAAAGAATAATATACAGTACAATGGGAAAAAAATAAGTGGTGAAATTTGAAAAAAAAGTTCTTATAATATAAAAATAATTGAATAAAATCTTTAAAATAGTCTTAGCCGAAAAAAATTGGACATTTGAGAATCAAAAGATTTTATCATGAGTGCTTCACAAATAAAATCTTTTCAAAATCTTTTCAAAGAGTTTTAATAGAATTAAAAATAGATTTTGAAACTTCATGCTGAAAATGAAACTTAAATTATTGAGTAATAAAACAATTAAAATATGATCATTTAAAAATTGTTTCAAAATTTTCTAATTTCATTATAAACATTATTTTGCTAAAACAGTAAATATACTTTGAAATTGATTTGGATATTTAAACTTATAAAAATAATTAAAATTAATTAATTTTAGCTATTAATATGAAAACAGAGTTATAAAAATCTGCAAAATTTCCATACAATTAAAATTAAAAAAAATTTATTATTAAATTACACTATAACATATTAAATGTAAAAATTTTGAAGTAGTAAAAGTAGCAACAGAAAATTATTGAATGTAGTAGACAACATTGACTGGTAGTTAAAATTGCATGAAAATGACAGCTAATGAAATTCTAGCAGTAAATAACAATAAAACTTGAAATATATAATAAAATTGGTTGAAATTCGAGATTTATAAGCGACGAAAATTTTAATATTTATATTTATTTTCAATAAAAAGAAAATTCTTATATATTCCTATGTATTGTCATTGTAACTATGAAATTTGAAATATAAAATTTTATATTATAACAACAAATATATAATTTCCACTCAATCCATTTTTTCAAAATTTCGCACTGATAAAAACAAAAAAATATTGTTTATTTTTTGTTTGAAGAAGAAAATTTTACAACACAGAGCCAAATATCTCTACTCAATTGAGTTGAATGTTTTTAGTTTTTCATATTGAATTAGAATATTTTACTAAATTCTTATTATAATATAAAAATTTAATAATAAAATAAGTATTTGAAACAGCTTGTATTTAAAATACCTAAATAATTAAATAGGTTTACTATTTTTACATTTTACTGTTTTTCTAATTAAATAATTATTCATTAAATCACTTTTAAATATATTCAATAAATAAAAGTAATGATCCATAGTTTGAAATAATTATATAGGAAATTGATAATAATTTTATGAACATAGGTCAAAGGATAAAATATTTTACCGATATATTGATATAAATGTGGAAAGTATAATTCTAGTATAAATATGTAATATGCACTAATTATTAAATAAAAGAAATATTTCAATAAATAAATAAACATATAAATATATAAAAGCACCACTCAAACATTCGTTTAAACGATATATTTTGACAGTTTTACAGACATCATCAGTTGGGATAAAATAACTATAGAAATTATAGATTTGATGAACAAATTTAATAATTATTATAATTATAATTTAAATAATTAATCGTTTTTAATTTTTAACAAATATATCAAAAGATTATAAAATATTTTAATTATAATTTTATTTTAATATAATTTAATTTTAGTATAGTTTAAAAATTGAAATTTAAAATTAATTTAATTTTATAATATAAATATTTAAAATGAGGATGACAGAATTTGGAAGAAAAAACTTTGATAAGCTTTAGTTACAACCAATGATATTTTACTTTAATTAAACTGTTTAAACTTTAATGAATAAAATCCTTTAAATATGCCTTGCATTTTCGAAAAAGGTTAATTTTTTTTAAAATTAATTATAAATGAATTTCCTGATTGAACTCTTTAAAATCAACTTTTCGGTATGAATAAAAATTTATTTATGTAACAATATTAAATTCCCATAAACAATCATCTATATGTGGTAAACGGAATAATCTAAAGAAATAATAAAACAAACCAAAAACACTTTAGATTTAACAATTATTTTAAAAAAATTTTATTTCGTTTATATTGCCTAATTTATTAATTAACACAAGAAATTGAAAATACTCTAAAATATTATAAAAACAAAAATAATGTTATTTAATTTTTGATTTATAATTCAAAAGTCAACTATTAAAACAAAATGTAAAATAAAAATTATTTTTGAGTAAATTAATATCTCTATTTCCTTTGAGGAATCTTTATTTTAAATTAAAAATTAGTGAAAATATTTAACATTCATTTATTTCCAACTTAGTAGTATTTCTAAAAGAATTTTTTAACAAACCCTCTGCATTATTAACTTGGAATAACTAGAAAATGAACTTAATGAACTTAACAATCATATTAAAATAAATATTAAAATAAATTTTGTTCTCATGAATTATTAATTTTTACCAATCTTTTTAATTAAAATAATGTAATATCCCAAAGTATATTTTTTCATAATTTTTTTAAACAATGAAAAACAACAACAAACAAATGACAGCAATAAACTTTAAAAGCATATTTTTAAAATAAATATTTATAATGCAAATAATATTTACTTAAATAGAGCAATAGTATTTTTTCAAAATTATTCTTATCCTTTTTATTATTATTATTATTATTATTATTATTATTATTATTATTATTATTATTATTATTATTATTATTATTATTATTATTATTATTATTATTATTATTACTATTATTATTATTATTATTATTATTATTATTATTATTATTATTATTATTATTATTATAATTATTATTACTATTATTATAAGAACATTTTTTTCTAATTTCACCACTGATTATTTTTTCCATTGAATTTATTAATGAATTATCACTTGAAAATAACAGTGCTGAAAATTCGTGAGTATCTAAAAACATCGATATAATGCTGATTTATAGTCTTCAAGCTCTCTTATTAATAAATTATTATTATTATTATTATTATTATTATTATTATTATTATTATTATTATTATTATTATTATTATTATTATTATTATTATTATTATTATTATTATTATTATTATTATTATTATTATTATTATTATTATTATTATTATTATTATTATTATTATTATTATTATTATTATTATTATTATTATATAATCGAATTTTCAAAGTAAAAAATGACAAATGGATTGAGAAAATTCAAAAATATCAAAATATTAATCATTTTGTAAATAAAAAAACTGATTAGCTGAAGCGAATACCAATTCGTCCGATTCCCATATTCATCATGGCTTAGAAATGAGATTGATCTAAAAACTTCAAAATGTTAATCTCATACAAATGCTATTTCAATGAATATCAAATCCTAATTGGGGAAATTAGAACAACTGCCGAGAAATTGAGAGAAAATTCAATTTTACCCAACATTAAGTTGCTAATGAACCATTGAGGTCATCGATTTATTTTAAATAAAAAATATGCAATGATTTTGTAAAAAATTTATTTAATAAATATAATTATAAATTTTTTTAATTTGATTTATAAATATATTATTTTTTAAATATTTTCTTATACCAAATAATTTAATTAAGTTAGTATTGCTATTATATATATATATATATATATATATATATATATATATATATATATATATATATATATATATATAATTTAATTCAATATTAAATATTACATATATTTTATATTTTCTAAAATTGATTCCCTACAACATTTATGCATGAGATATTACGATTCCAAATTCTCAAGAAACTTTCTTCTTTATATTTCGGTATTGCCAGTTTTTATAGGATATTATTATAAAATCTGAATTTAAAAAAATACTCCATATATTTCTAATATTTGATTCAAGAATCATTAAGAAATAAACTAACGACTAAAAAGTGTTTTTAATTTTGAATTGAAATTTTTTAAGGAAATATTAACAACTATTTTTGAACATCACAGGAAAAAAATAAAGACTTTATCACTTAAATAAAAAGATGTTTATTGCAAATATATAAATAAATTCAAATGACTTCAAATTAAATTTAAAACATTTTAACCCCTGCAAACATTTGGAGACAATGTTACAAATCATTTAATAATTTTGTTTTAACACATTAAAACCTAATAGTCAATAATATGAAAAATAAAAATAATCACTACATTTGTCACACATAAATATCAATTAAATATATAATCAAAAATTAATTGTTGTATAATTATAAAAAATTATAAGAAATGAAAATATTTTAGAATTAAGGCATCATCAGGATTATGTCTTTATTTTAAACTTATACATTGATTAAAACAAAATAATGCAGTAAAATAAATTTCAAACATTCCGCAGAAATCACAAAATGAAAAAATGCAGTTGATTATAATTTTTGGATAAAAAATGTAAAAATTTAAAAAGGGTTTTCGCAAACGATAGGATGTTTATACTTATAATAAGTAAAGATGAATTTTTAATTCATTATTAAAATATGTCATTTTTCAGTAAATAATTTTCTTTAGAATCTACAAATTCTTGAGAACTACTGAAGGAAATATATTTTTGGTAACTTTTAAAACAAATTTAATACTTAAAAACTTTAAATTTCAAAATCCTTCTGGTTTTGAAAGACGTAATTATATTAAACTGAAAATCCAAACTTTTTCTCCAATAAAAATCTAAGTATTTCAATTTCTTTATTAATAAATGTCAAAAACATATTTAATACTAAAATTAATTATTTCCAAAAATATATTTCAAACAAATATGAGAACTTTGCCAATGTAAATAAATTAGTATATAATTTGTTGAAAATTTCAAGTCCAGCCTCCGGTGTTCATTAATTCACGTTTAATCCATATTTCATTGTTAATATAAAAAATAAATTTTCCAATTTTCGTTTGACTTTTTTGATAATATTTTGTATTATAAATATATGACATTTGTACAATAAATAATTTTCAATTCAATTGTCATACTTTTTTATCAAGGTTTGCAAAGAAGCCTTCGCGCCGTTATTTGTAGGTTCCTAGGTACCTAGTCTTTGCACCATGATAAGTTTTGATTTGTTTTAATAAATCAAAATAATAAAATACTATAAAAATCAAAACTTTCAAAACAAAACATTCATATTAAATCCCTAAAACAAAAGCTTTGATAAATAATAATTTAATAATTTAAAAAATCGTTTTCTGAAAATTTCACGGTAATATTTCCCCCATATTTTCATAGTTGCCTTACATTTTTGGAATCAATGTAATTATTGTTGAATGTAATTAATTAATTTTTTTATTTTTTAATTTGTGAAATTTAAAAGCTTTATAATATCTATTAAAATTTTACAAAATTAGTAAAACAGAAAGTTTTAAGAAAAGTTCAAAAATAAGAGAATTTAGTGAAATTGTGAAAACAATAAGTCATAGCTTAGTTTATGTAAATGTTAAATATAATAACCCATTAAAACAAAATTATAAAGTATAATGTAACAATTAGAATGTGGGAATTATGAAAATGTTAATTGTTGAAATTATTTGATTGTATTTATGTTGAAAATTGAAATTATTTGACATTTTGATTGAGTTTGACATCTGTTTTAAAAACACTTAATAATGAAGACAAATTTATTGTTTGATAAATATAATTTAATAATATAAACTTTGTAGATCTTATAAATTAATTTATTATTTAAGTTACTTAATAATTATCAAAATGGTCTATTAAAGCTTGTGCACAAGACTGTATCACCAGATTTCATAATTCTTTTCAGAATCATTTGACTAAAATAAATTTATAAAAATTGTAAAAATAATGTCTTCCATTCATTATATAATTAAATACAAAATTTCCTTTTTTTGCCACATTAAAAATGATTTATTATTTATTAAATTAAAATTTTTATAATTTAAAAAAAATTATTTTTCATTACAAAAGGATATAATTGTTAAATTTGTTCAAAAATCTATATTTTCTATAGTTATTCTATCCTACCTGAAGATTACAGAAAAACTGTTAAAATATATTGCTTAACGAATGTTTGAAAATTATTAAAAATATTTCAATGGAAATTAAAATTTTTGATATTATTTATTATTTAATTTTTAGTGAAATTTTGTGAGATATTAAAGAAATCTTTGATTTTCTTATATTTTTAATATTACTTTAATAACCATACATTGTTGGGTTACACCTATAGTAAAAGAGAGTAATGAAATAGTAAGCGTTCAATGAATGAACATTCCTACAATAATAAATAAATATAAAAAAATATATAAAAACAATAGAAAATTTAATCAAATAGTAATATTATATCCATTAATAAATACTTCCAATTACTACAGCAATAAAATTTGGCATTTTAAAATTATTACAAAATTGTTACAAATCAACAAAAAGTCAAATAATAAATTTTTATTATCATTAAACGATTATATGAAAATGCAAAATGTTCATCTGTAACAAATATTTGTAAATAAATAAATTTAAACATTTGCCTTTTTTCTGAAATAATGAACAAATGTCTCACAGCTGTTTAATGGAAAATTATCTATGTAACTAAAAATCATAAATTTATTCGCTTTTTGTAACTAATGTGTGAAATTGAAAATTTATAAATTTATGAAACCAATTTCAATACTTGCTAATGGATTACGATTTTAGTTAAGCTTTTAGAATATCATTAATATTAATTAACTTGAAACACTTATAATAAAATAAAATAAAATTAATAATTTTAAAAAAATAAAAAAGTCTAATTGTAATTTAAAAAAATTAAATAAATTCTAGAGCGTAATTTAAAATATATTAAAACAAATTATTGAAATGTATTATAAAATATCGGTTGATAGTAAACGAACACATTATTTTTGTTGTTCATATTGACTAAATAATATAAATCAAACTTCATGTTACTGCTTTCAAAAAGCCCAATGCGAAGCTACAAAGGTAAGCATGTGGTAAACAAACTTTATAAATATATTTTGTATAAACAGGATTAAAATGTCTTTTTTTTCTCTTTTTTCATGCTTTTCATAGAGAAGATGTTTATATACTCCATACTCCATTGTAAACATTAAATGCTATTTGTATTTGTTAAAAACAATAAAGTGAAAAAATTCAATGAAAAAATTCCTTGTCAATCTCCTGGAATTTAGGATTCCTCTTCCCGAACATACATCTCGATCTTTCTTTTTTGTCCTCTTTCTTAACTCTCATTGATTATAAATATAATATCTTTCCTTCATTGGTTGACATTATTGGAGATGTCTGTGTACCGAGGATTTTCCACCAGGTAAACAGACATCTCCAGCAATGTCATCCAAGAAAGGAAAGATATTATATTTTTAACCACTGAGAAGTAAGAAAGAGGAAATAAAAGAAAGTTCGAGATGTATGTTCGGGAAGAGGAATGCTAAATTCCAGGAGATTGACAAGGACTATCTTATAGTCGAAAATCTTTTCATTAAACACACTATTCACAGCAAAAGGCTTAAATTATCACTTTATTGTTTTAAATAATAAATGCTGCAACCAAGAAATCATCATTTTATAATGTATTAGTTTAATTGTATTCAAATTAATTTAATATAATATAATTTAATATAATTTAATATAATTTAACTTAAAATCTATTCAAATATAAAATAATGATGAACCATTATTATTAAATACAATAATACTTCACAAAGAATTACTATAGAAATATAATCTAAAAGATAAAATATAATTGTCAACATTTTCTGAAAACACTGCAATAAGTGAAATATAAATATATATATATATATATATATATATATATATATATATATATATATATATATATATATATATATATATATATATATATATATATATATATATATATATATATATATATATATATATATATATATATATATAAATGATTTTTTTAATTAAACTACATTTAAAAAATACAAATTATTATAATAATTCTACATATTTCTTACAATTTGTATGGAAATATTTGCAATATCTTTTATCAAGCCCATAATTAAAAATCGTAGCATTTACTGCACGAAATATAGTCACGTTCTCTAAAAATAAATTTGTAAAATTTGTAAAAATAATGTCTTTCATTCATAATATGCAAATACTTTTGGAAAATGGATACGTGTCATTGTTGGATATTTTTTATAGTAAATGAGAAATTTTGATTAATTTCAACAAAGTTTGCTAGTATAATATTGTTCATTAATTATTTATTAAATTTGAATTACAAAAATTATAAATATCGGAAATAATTGAAAAAAATAAGAAAAAATTGAAAATAAACAAAACACAATTTAAACAAAAATTAACTTTTTTTCAACGGAATGCTTGTTTTGACAAAGTTCTCATTTTTCCGTTAGAAGAAAAAAGCATTATTTAAACATATTTATGACTAAATAAATCAAAGAGATATCTACAATAAATTTTATTCGATTTTTTATGGAAATAAATTGTCGCTTAATCATCAATACTTCACGTAAAATTTAATAATAACCAATTATTTATATTTTAAATAATATTATTCAAAACTTGCCCATTACAAATCTACTTTAATACTTTGCTGTAAATAAGGAGTAGTCAACCTTTTCATAACTACCACTCAATTGTCGCCTCGATTGGTAGTAAAATATTCTTACCGCCAACCTGCTCTACAGTATTGATAATTGATAAAGTAGGAAGGTTTAAACTTTAAACAACTTATAAAGTAGAGTTACAGAAAATTAAAGCTACAAATACAATATTTTAGTACAGTAGAAAAATGCATATAACACTGCATCATAACAAAGTACCTTATATAGACAGTATCACACGTCCTCTACTTGAAAACTAATGATAAAACACATATTTCTATATTAATTTATTAATACTTTGAAATAAAGAAATATAAATTCTATTGTAATTAAATGTAATTAACTAATTGAATTATTAATGGGATCCTTGAGGCTGATGTTGCGAAGTTAAATATTTAATATCTAGTTCTATTTTTGTAAGAAATAAGCGAAGGTCTCCTCTTTCAGAAATATTCAGGCGGTTTCTTTCTTTGGTCATAATATGGCTAACAGCACTAAAGCCTGATTCTACTAGATATGAGGAAGGAAAAGGTATCAATAAATTGAATATCTGTTTCCTCATGTTTGGATTTTTTTTATTTTGTCACAAGTATTCATATCCCTCATTGTCGAAATTCTGTATACTTTCTTCATCATATTTGATTTCTAAGAATTCTTCTTGACACTTTGGATCAGCTTCCGTAACATTTGCTGTAAATGGATTTTTTGCTGTATCTTGTCGTACACATTTAAGTTCAAAACATCTTCAACTCGTATTTTCATGTCAGGTTTAAGTTCATTAAGGTGACCACTGAATCTTTCAATATCCTCTGGAGTTACATCATCTTTTATAGACGATAATTCAGGAAACTGATAAAATTCCTAATTTAATAGGTTATGACGGAAAAGTTCAAGTTTGTCAATAAATAATGACACAATACTTTGTCAACTTATAAGAGTTTTATTCGTGCCTTAATATCATTAATATCATTAAATCTCTTGAAAATATCCACCAAATAAAAGGCATCCTTTTTGACAATTGTTAAGTATTGGCAGAGGGATTTCATTGCAGCTTTCAAAAATTTGTATGATACTATTATATAATGCTACAAAATGATTTGAACATTTATCCTTATCATCAAACCTTTGCTTGCAAAAGTAATCTTATAAAATCTTCATTATTATTCTGGCACAGCTGCCGAAACATTTTGGCATTAGATTTGTCTTATTTACAGCTCGAATTGCTATACTTAATGATGAATGGAGACTTTCACCTAAATCTTTTCCAACAAGATGTTGTCTGTGCACCACCAAATGGATACATGAAACATTTGGTACTTCAGCCTTGAAAAAGCAACAAATCCATAATAGCGACCTACCATTGTTGGTGCTCCATCGGTAGCGCAAGCAACAATATTATGCAAAGGAATATTATTTTTTGTAAAGTATTATATTTCACAGTAGTAAATATGGATAATCCAGTTGTATCCGTAATAAGATTTATTGCGAATAGCATTTCTTCTTGTAATATATTATTTTCATCAAAATAACGTATATATGACATCAATTAAGAGTCTGCAAGGGTAGACTCATCTAATTGCATGGAAAATGAACATTGTTGAAGAACACTAATCACTTTATTTTCTACATTAACTGCCATTGCTTCAATTCTACGCTTTACTGTAATATCGCTTAATGGCAATGTTTTTAAAGCTTGAGGTATATTTTGGTGCATGATAGTGGTCATAAATTCTTTTATTGGAGGTATTATTAATATTTTAATACTTTTAATACTTTTTGCAATTAATTGCAATGTGCGATAAGAGACAAGTAATCCATATTTGTTCGCTGCATTCTGTTTTTTAAATGATGCAACGATTGTCGACCGAATTAGGAATTTTTATGTAATTCTTGAAAATATTCAATGGGCTTGTCCTTAGAATTTGAATGTTTTGTAGACAGATGTTCTCGTAATCTACTTAGCTTCATTGTCTTATTTGATAGTGTTTAATTAGATAATAAACACATTGGGTTTTGTTTATTTATGATGCTTTCAATGAAACCAAACTTCAAATATTCCAGTGAATAGCCACGAGAGTATTTATTTTTTTGGGACATTTTTTAAAGTATTTACAATGTTTCTATAAATTGAAATATTAATATAATTTATTGATTATTCAGAAATTGGCGATAAATACAAGAGCAAATAATCCTCACACATCTTTCAAGCTTTTTTTGTACATCAAAACGCAACGCATATCTGAAAAGCTGGAAATCGAATATGCCTGATAAATAAAAATGTTTTAAAATAATGTTTTCAACAATATATTGTTTTTAAAAAATCAATTATATTTGAACTAACAGGAAGTATCTTTCTATATGGGAAAAAAATCCCACCGCCCACTTGTGAGCGGTAGGGACCAGGTCGACTATCACTGCTCTAAACAAAACTTATTTATATTTGAAAGTGATTTTTAAAACTATTTAAAGATTAAACAGACTTTAAAAATATTCTGTCAAAAACCTTCAAAAAATTGACAAAAAAAACAATCTTAAAAACCAGAATATAAATATTTATTCGTATTTAATTGAGTAAAAATGTTTCACAGTTTTTCTATTCAAAAAGATCTCTGCATGAAATGTTGTTAATGTATTTTTAGAAATTTATAATAATATAATTATTTTCTTTTAATTATAATTATTTCAAAGAAATTTAATATTTATTTATTTTAATTATTATTATCGCTCAGAATTCATAAAATAAGAAATTTAAATAGAAATATTTAAATATTATGAGAAAAATCTCAATACACAATATTACATAAATATACATAAAAACAAATATTTAATAAATTTAAAACAAATTCCAATGTGCCTGATAATAAATAGAAATCAAAAGAATTTAATTACATTGTCAGGAAAATAATTTTTAATTAAACAATTTTTTGTTTATAAAAAATTAAGAAAATATTATTTTTATAATGATAATAATACAGAAATTATTTTTTAATGAAGTGAAATGCAATTTATTTTTAGATTGATGTGATGGGATTAGAGAGTGAAGGACCATATTCATTCGTGTTATTAACTAAAGTGGTATGGTAAAACCAAACAATAATAGAAAAAAGAGATCCTTTTACCTATTTCGATGTTTAGAGAGAAAGAAATCCTCTTTATATTGCATATTATACTTAGAAGATCTAATATCAACTCAATGTTTGGTAATAAGGTATAAAAATAAATTTGAATCAGGTTTCTGTAAATAAAAATATATACAACTCAGAATTCTTTAACAAATGACGATGAAATTTTAATTTCCTCTTTTCTCTTGCTGAGATTTCATGATATTCTATAAAATAATTTAATTAAAAATAAAAAAGGAAAATTTATTTTATATTTTTATTTTTATATTATATATTTTGAATTTACTTAAATAAAACATAAATGTTGAGAATACCTAAATAATAAAATCCAATAATAATTAAATAAATAAAAATGATCAAAGGGAAAATATGTATACAATTTTAGGATGGGTTGTCCCAGAATTCTGATAAACAAAAAGTGAGAAAAGAAAATGAAAATGAGAGAAACCAATGAGAGAGTCCATAAAAAAAAACAATGAAATAAAAACAAAGTGAAGAAGGAAAAACAGAAACGAGATAACGAAAAAGAAACAATATGAGTCTGCAAGTTTACAATTTTTAAGATTTTCAATTTATTTTACTTGCCATTTTTTACATTTTTGTCATTTACTTTTAAATAAATATAAAATTATCGATTTTTGATTTGGATAAAAGTAAAATATGTTTTACTAATTTATCCAAAAATAATTTAAGAATAACAGACAAATTGGATTGGACGCCAGATAAAATATGCACTTATCTTTGTCTAATATTATCTCACGAATTTTCCATCTTACTGACCAAAAGAAGCAAAAATTATCTTCTAGTAAAAATAAATATAATATAAAAATAATATTTTCAGTTTTGGTAAAAGATGAAACAACGACTTTACAATAAAGAGAAACATAACATCATGAAACTTTAAAAACCTTGTACAAAAAGTTCTTAATAATAATATTCTGTAAAGATTTAACCACATTTCATAATAATAATATTATAAGAACTTTTATTTCTTCCAATTTCACCACTGATTATTTTTTCCATTAAATTTATTAAAAAGAGTTTGAAGACTATAAATCAGTAATATATCGATGTTTGTTGATACTCACGAATTTTCGGCACTGACTTTTTCAATTGATTTTGATTATAATTACATTTAATAGTTATTGTTGGGGATAATAAATTTATTTCATATTTTATAATAAATTTATTGGTTTAATTCTATTTATATTTTATTTTAATTACCAAATAATCGTTCAAAAACTCATTGCAAAGATTAGCCGCGGAGACTCTTTATATCAAAAAACTGAAACCGTTCATCAACATTCAACTTAATTAATACTTAAATTAATATTTAATTAGATTTAAAATTTAAAATTAAAAAAATATTGTAAATATAAAAAAACGTTTTTTTTTAAAAATAAAATATTAAAAAATTAAAAATTTAATTAAATTACAGAATTTAAAGAAAAGGAAATATTATTTGGGTAATTAAAATAAAATATAAATAGAATATAATTAAACCAATAAATTTATTATAAAATATGAAATAAATTTATTATCCCCAACAATAATTATTAAATGTAATAACAACATGATCAAAATCACTTGAAAAAGGCAGTGCCGAAAATTCGTGAGTATCAACAAACATCGATATATTACTGATTTATAGTCTTCAAGCTCTCTTTTTAATAAATTTCATAATAAACAACTATCGAGTAGCACATTTTTTAAGAAAATCCTTATTCACATTTTAACCGATTATTTTTACACAAAATTAACTTCATTTACGTTAATAAATAAATAATGAAATTATAAAAAATGGGGTAAGAAATAAACACGAAGAAGAAATGATGAATTGCGGGAGAATTTCATTGAGTCAAACACCTCTAAAACACAGTTTGACATAGAATTGTTATTGCTAAATCCCAGTGACAACTGAAAAAGTCAACTGTTGGTATTTATAAACGCTTATAGTCATAAGTTATCAATTACCGCTAAAAATGCCCCCAAGGGAGATTGGGAATTCAAATGCCAAAAATTATATTACGTGATATATGAGATTGTAAAATAATGGATATAGAAATCCAATGAAAAAAAGTCAGTAATAAACCGTTGAAACTCAAGTGTCATATTTTATTTGGACTTGCTGCTTTATTTCCAAAAGGAATTCAAGAAAAGTTTTCTTACTCACAATTAAGGAATATTTATTATAGAAAATTATTGTTGTTAAAAAGCAAATTGTTTTTTTTAATTAATAATAAAAAAATTATGAAACATCTTAAGTATAGAGACGAAAGCGCCATTTATTTCAAATTGAAATATTTTTCCAAGAGGAAGGTCTTAACGTTCAGTCAGTCATCTTTTTTATGCAAATGTTAGATTGATGGATAAGTTTTTAAATCTTTCAAATTTAGTTGTTTAAAAGGGCAAATAGAAAATTATATTCATATTTGCCATATTATGCCTTACGAGAAGCTGCATAGTCATTTCACGATCTCAACGAACTCTTCGGTGAAGACATTATCCTGATAATAAAATCCTGGAGGACCAGTACAAAAGAAGTATACCAATTATACATTAATTTAATATAATTTGAATAGAAACTCTCAATAATTTAGTTGTTGATTGAATATTTAATGAAAGGGATTGTAATTTATGCCTTATCTCTGTTTCCTAACCTTCTTGAAGTTACGAAGCACATTTGATTATAAATAAGTTTACGGGGAAACAAAATCATTAAAGAATTGGATTTTACATTAAAATGTATGAACATTGGTTTTATTAATACTGTTTACAAAGAAACCTAAAACAGGGATAAAGCAATTTAAAATACCCAATGTTTCATATTTGACGGATCACTTGCAATATTCCCGTGGAGCACTTGAAATAGGGGAAGCGAATTGTGTATTTATACAGTATCTCAAAGCCACTTACTTTCCTTCCTTTCATAATTATTTCAAGCTTATTAGAAAATATTATTTATTTTATATTATTTTTTTGAAATATTATTTAAATTGAAGAAATATTTTTCATTAATTCAATTTATTAACTGAAACCATTTGAATGTATAAAAGTGTGTTAAAATTAAAAATCATAATAATTCTTTAAATTTTTTATTTTCAATTTTAAATGCTTTTATCTTTTATACTTTTAAACACCTTTCAATTTAAAATACAATTTCTGTGCTAATCAATTATAAAATGTTAAATGACAAAATATAAACAAAGATTTTAGCTGTGACGTAGAAAATGTGTTCAATTTTATAGAAAAGTTCTAAAATAATATTAAAATAAAATTATATTACAATAATATATGTAATTCCATATCTATTCTGTATTTTATGCAACAGTAATTTTTTTCAATATAGTAAACAACCTATTTTTGTTAATTGTTATATATTTTGAAATTTGACAACAAAAACAAAAAACCTCCTGATTGGGTAAAATGAAGTATAAAATAATATTTAAAAAAAATATTTTTTTAAAAATAAATAAAAATTAGTATAGAATTAATTTTTCCATTAGAAAAGATTCAAATGGAGCAAGACAAAATCTTGGCTCAATCAAGCAACACAAAGCACATAACATAACAGATTTATTAAATTTTATATTTAAATATTTTAAGACGATTTTAATGCCAACAGTGAGTTGTTTTATTTCAAAATTTATTACTTCATTAATTTATATTTAACTCAATAGGATCCAAAATCCCAACAAATAATATGAATCAAGAACGTTCTTCTAACAACCATTTTTTGCTTAAATTGTTTACCGAATATTAAAAATTTGAATAAAATTAATTTGCTATTCAAACACCTTACAAATGTACATAATTAATGAAATAAATTCTCATTTACTTATTTCTCTCACTATACGAATAAGGAATTACACAAACAACATCAATCAATAACAAATACTTGAGCTAGTTTCATTTATTCAATTTTTCGAAATAATTAATGTTGTCAATTCCAAATTAAAACCCAATTTTTAAACACGATTTATTTTACTTATATTTATTTATTAAATACTAAATAACGTTTCTTCCTCTTTTAATAGACCCACGATAACTAAACAAAAAAATTCTACTTAAACATTTTAAAACCAAACTTTATGTTGCAATGCAAATGTTGTTACCAATGCAAAGCTAAAAAGGTAAGAATTATGCAATAAATACACTTTTAAATATATTTTATATAAACAGAATAAAATGTCTTTTTTTTCACATTTCTGATACTTTTCATAGAGTAGATGTTTATATTCGACCTCCTTATGTTGAAATCTTAACATTAAATTAACAAATCATTTAAGCTTTACATACAAATATTTAAAAAAATATTTTAAATAAAATTAAATTTTCAAAATAATGTTGAAATTTTCATTCGATTCGAATTTTCTTCTCAAATCGAAATCTTGCTTTGATAATATTACTTTTTTTTACAAATATTATCATTCATTTTTATATTTACAATATTAAAAATATTTCGATATTTGATCAGTATTTTTACTGAGTTTAATTATGATAATAAGGAAAAGACCGTCTACATCGATAAAAGGCGAGTCCATGAAAATGAGATGATATTGAAAAATTATGAGAAAATTTCTAAACAATGAAAAGAAAAAATTTATTTAAAGAAAATCGATTATTCCCCAGATAAACCTGCAAATTATAACTTTTAAAAATTCACTTGAAAAATTTCTGCAATTTGCATACATTAATAAATTATGCGCTCAAGAAGTTCTTATTAACTATTCTTGACTGGGTACCATTCAACCATTGGTTTATATTCGAAAAAATTACCAAATGAAATTATCTATTTAAAAAATTTATTAAATGAAATTTCAATTTAGGGGAATTAAATTTATTATTAATATAATAATTTAATAATTATCAACTGTGTAATTGAATAAAATTGAATTAAAATTAATTTTTATAAAATACAAAAAAAATATAAGAGAAAACAATAAAATTCACCTCGTCTCTTAAAAAAGATTTTTAAACCTTTAAAAATATTTGTATTTTATTTTAAAAATTATTTTCAACAATTTAGACACTGATTAAAATATTAATAAATTTTGCTAGTTCCATGTATAAAAATGAGTATTACAAGAAGAGTATGGTGCCAGTGAAATGGATCTCTGGGACAAGTTTCCTATGCAAAAATCGATACATATAAACAAATTCTTCCATTATACTTTCTTGTAGGGTTCCTTGCAAGAGTGTCAGAATAGTCTAAATTCGTAGATAATTGAGTTTTTTTTTGTGTTTGGAAACGATCTTATAACATATTTTCGGATTTATCTCTATGAATTTAATTATAAATTTATAAATAAATATCAATGTATATTTTTATCTAATTCTAACGAATTATTTTGTAAAAACTAAATTGTTGTGAAAATATTCGCACCAAGTAGAGGTCGTCATCTCAGTAGCAAGAGAAGAATTATACATCGAGCACCGCTTGATATACTAGAGGAAAAGATTAACCAACAAAAGAATAAAAATTTATCCTATGAAAACCTTTAATTTATTAAATAAAATACTTAACAAAATGAATGCTAACTTAATAGTGACAACCATATTTATCCTAACGAATTGCAAACTTTGACTCAGCGTTCCGCTAAATAAAATTTAAAAAAAAATTTCGATGGTAAATGAATATAATAATTCAAGGTTTCAAAGTAATTGTAAATGATTGTCATTTTCTTCAGCAAAAAAAAATACAAATTTTACTACATGAAACTTGCACGCGGTAAATTATTAATTTTATCATCTCTTTAAAACAAAAATAATATTTTAAAGAAATTCCAATTTTAATAATCTGTAAAAATCCAAATTTCACTGGACAAGTAAAACAAAATATCGAAAAAAAAACTTTTTTTTAAATTCATATAAAATTCAGTTTTTATTTAATCCATTATATTAATGGATAATATTTCATTTTTTGATAATGATTTCTATCGGGACAACTGCAAGAGAATATTAATTATTCGAAGTTAGATGGATAAAAAAAAAGAAAAATTATAATTCTTGCTCTCCTGCTTCCAAAAATAAAGCCCATTAATAATATTTTGAAACAACGAAAAAAATAAATCTGTGACGAATTTTGTAAAATTTGAAATAAATCGATGATTTACAGTAAAATTAGAAATTAATCTCAAAGAAATTCTCTGTTTTCAGCAAAGTTTTATTTTTTCAGTATTGATTTTTCTCTCGGAATAAATATAAATCAGAAAAATTAATTTAAAATTTTATTCAAAAACAATAAATTTTGAAAAAATCACCTAAATGCAATTTCATGATGACGAATTTTTTGGCATTTTATTTCTTTATTTCTAGTTTATTTTTCTGAATATTATGAGGAATCTTTGTGAGATTATAGTTCTAGACAGAAAATAATTTTCCCATTTTTTCATACTTATAAACTATTGAATTTATATTTTCAAATTAAGTCAAGAGAAATACATTCAATTATATAATTACATAATTAAAGCACTAGTGAAAAAATTATTTTTCTCTATGAAAAAAATACGTCCAATTTTAGTACAAGCTGACATCTGAGGTTAATCAATCGCTAAATAGCTAGACCAAAACGTTTAATTCGTTTCTTTTATAGTCACCTGTAAACGCAACAAAATTTATTCATACGTACTTTTTATAAGAAAATATATACGATCCGCTTCAAAGCTTTTTTGAAAACTAGTGGGTTATTTATTATTTTATTTAAACAAAAACACAATGGCAAACTGAAATTTTTATTCAATACAAAATTTGTTTATAAAAAGATAATTTAGAAAAGGCTTAGGCTAGACTAAATAATCATAAAGAAATAGCTATTTTTCAAGAGGTCTGATAACGTTCCAATCCCTATAACCGGCCTAATAAATTGGTTTTATGCATTTCACCATTGATCAACTACTTTCAATTTGTGTGTAAGTTCAATTTATCGAATCTGTTGGTCTATATCAGTGTTTTCAATACTTTTTTAGGCCACCGGCCACTTTTAGAAAATTTCTTTTTTTTTCATTTATATATATTCACTTGAAAAAGGCAGTTCCGAAAATTCGTGACATCGATATATTACTGATTTATAGTTTTCAATGGAAAAAATAATCAGTGGTGAAATCGGAAGAAATAAAAGTTCTTATAATAATATGTATATATATATATATATATATATTCTATAAAAATTAATGATAAAAATAATATACTACATTAAAGATTATTATTTAATGCGAAGGATGGGCTTTGTGCTTTTCAATAAAATTTTCAATATTGGGTTCGAAATTTGTTAAAAAAATAGTCTTAAATCTCCACATTTAGTAATTTGAATGAGGAATTGTTGGCATTGGAGGGACTGGATATGACTGCAGTTGCAGCTAACAACATTAATGGTTCGTGGTAATTAGTTCGATTCACATCTTTCGTAATTTCAATCTTGTTTGCTCTACCATAATTTTTATTCATCTGCATCGATAATCAGCGGAGTGGCTGATGAAGGATTTCTTTAATTCTTCTAACAACTTGTTGATGGTTTTTTTCACGAACATTGAAGCCATTTACCTCAACGAAAGAATCGTTTGTTAGCAGTCCAGTTTGGAATGCTGGAGAATTCGCTTTGACGTGACCGATAAATTGACCGGGTTTATTGGCTTCCGAACGTAAATTAAATCCATAGCCTTCAAAATCTTTTCTTTTCAGAAGAGTGTGCAATCGTCATGGAAAAAGAATGGCGTATCTAGTAAAAATTCCAACCACCCATAAAATTGTCAATTCATGGTTTATATGTTGATATGAATGAGTTCGGCATAATAACTTCAAAACTTCCATTTCATTTGATGAAAATCTCTTTGTTACATCATCTTCTATAATAGTTTCTATTCCAGATTTGACAGAATAAGAAGGATCAGTTGGTCTAATGCTATCAAATAAATTCAATTTCGGAAAGGTCCCGATTAACTGGTCATTCGGATTAAAAACCATTGACGAATTGTAAATTTTATTCGACCTAAGTTCGGGTAGGGACACCAACTATCCAAATGGCGCATTCTTTTGACACTTTAGACTGCATTTGACAAGTTTTTCCATTGTTAATATTTCCACTTTGCTGCATAAGACATGCACTTCCAAATGGGCAGTTGAAGTATTCTGTTAAGCAGACTAATTTAACTCCTCTTTATGAGACTAATTTAATTTTCAATTCAACTTTAAACAGATTATAAGCTTTGCGAGAAGAAACGATATTTTGAATTAAAGCTACTTTAAGCATTCTAAATTCTTCAATAAAAACTATTAGATATCAAAATGAAATTAGTTGAAAATATTTTGTATTTTTAAAAATAAATGTCAATATAAAAATTATCTTAATAATTCTCGAATTCAAAAATTTCTAATACAATTGTCGAATATTTAAACAAGTTGTTTTTTTATAACATAAATGTTTTTTTGAAAGTAATAAAGAAAACAACAAAAAATGCCTCCCAAACTATCCTCATCACAACCCAAAAAACGTTCTCTTCTTCAAAAATCCCTAACGCCTGTAAAATCACTACAGATTTGTTTTCCGAAAAATAAGAAGAAGCCAAATAAGAAGAAGGAAATGCAATTAGAAGGTTTTTGAACCATTTTCCAAAGCCTTGGATATAATATTGCTACTGGTATTTGCAGCCAAAGCTGTTGGTACCCTTGTTTAAATTTAAACTTCCGTTCCTCATCTGTTGTGAGTTCTAGAAGTTCTTCATCTAAATTTGATGGTTCTGTAATGTAATCATATGAAAAGAGGATATCATTTGGGATATTAAAAAAATTTGGGATATTATTTGGGACATTAAAAACTGTAGTCCCTCTAGTTTCGGTTTTTAAACTTTTGACAAATAATAGTTCCTTATAAACTTTTTCTTCTTTCACAAACCTCACAAAATATAAGATAATTGACTCGTTATTAGGAACAATTGATTCATCAAGCCGAATTGAAAACTTAGAAGTTTTCAAATATTCGCATAAAGAAATTTCAACGTCTTCTGTCATTTCATCGATTCTCCATTTCACTGTGTTATTACTCAAAGGAATTTTTTAATGATTTCTTCAGCTGGTTTGTGAAGTATCATACGGGTTACTTCCTTCACTACTGGCAAAACCAGCTGTTCACCAATTGTATGAGGATTTGCAGTTTTTGCAATGAGCAAGGAAATTTTGTATACAGCAAGTAATCCATCATAAGAATTCTTATACGACGAACGAAACACATCTGTAGAGTTGGATTCTTTGCATATTTATTTTTTAATTCTTGAAAATAAGATGTCTTTCCCAGCTTTCTCCAGATGCATTTTTCTAAAATGTTCTTCTAGCCTAGAATGCTTCATTGATTCATTTGAAAACGTTTTTTCACATAGTAAACATAGCGGTAGAAGGTAATTCAATGAATACAAATTTCAAGTAGTCAGAACTATATTTTCGGATTTCTTTCTTCGTTATAAAATTTGACATAAATGAGGATAAAAAGTAATCAACTAAAATACGCAAAAATAAATTAATTTTGGTAATAATTTTTAATTAAAAAATAAGAAAAATAAAACAATTTTAAAAAATTATCGGTTGGATATAGATAACACATTGTTCTATAAAATTAATAATAGCACAAAATAAATAAAAAAAAAATAATAGCACAGTTTTCATGTTTTAAAGTGAAAGAATTTTGTAAATGTTTTGATAAATTACAATTGATTGAAAGTCAATATGCTTATAATAAATTTTTTATTTTAATTAATTAATTTTATTTTAATTATTTTAAATGGGCCCAGTGCTCCCTAGTTTGGGAATAACTGGTCTATATGAAAATGAAATAAAATAACTAAATGGTATCATATGGAATATAAAATATTCAATGTGCTAATAAATCATCTAATTTAACTAGATTTAATTTATTTACATTTTGACAAAACAGATTAAAGGTGATCAAAGATATAAAATATTTTTCCAGTAAATAGGTTATAACAAAAAATAATACATACTGTTCATTATAAACGGTTCATTATAGACTGCAATATGTAAATAACTGGCTGACTGGAGACTTTTTAGTAGGGCGAGGTATTTAAGGAGTGAAGTATATAACGTTAAATCCTTAAGAATTTTGCAAAGTATCTTAAAAAAACATGTCGTAAGAAAGGCTTTTATTTAAATTTATTTTAATAAATGAATGTAACTAGATTTCTTCAAGTATGAAGCTTTTTATATTTATTTTAATTCATGCCGGCTTATCACAAAATTATTTTTTGTTTTCAAATTAAATTCTTAAAATTAGTTGTAGAGGGGGTATATTTTACATGATCCATTAAAAGTAATTAACTAACTTATAGCTGAAATTATAATTTTAAAATTACCCATAAAAATGTAAATATTTCAGTGGTTATCAAAGATTTAGAAATCTTTAAGACTGTAACTTAAATCTAATGAAATACTGTTAACGAAAAAAGTGTCTATTTGTACAGTTTAACTAATCCTAAAGTGGAAATAGGTACTGAAACTGATAGTCTACAATAAACAAATATTCAAACATTCTAAACTTTCCCAGAAAAATTTTTGAAAAAATATTTGATCAATCCTCAATGCAGAATAAATTGAATATATTTTTATTTTTTAGTTTTCGTTACAATATAAAAATAATTACTAAAAATTGTTAAAATTTTAAAAAATATAAATTTTGTTGTTTTACCGGAGTGATAAATATTAACAATGAAAATCGTCTAGAAAATGAAGTATTAAAAATATATAAAAATTATTAAATATTAGAAAAATATGAATTACTTTGAATGTGAATGAAATTTCTTGAAATTTGATGAAACACAACAGTAGTATTTAGAAAGAAAATAAACATTGTAGAAATATAATTTTCCAATAAATTTGCAATAATTTATCTATTATTTAATTTTTCATTTCTTAAGACATGTCCGAGTCATTTTTCTTGACTTAATGCAAAATGCAATAACTAAATTATTGCCAAGGCTAAATTATTTCAGTCACCCCCAAAAAATATAAAAATACATTATATAATTCAAAAAATTATTTAAACTTATTTTATTTAATAAAAAATATTTTAAAACAATTTTAATCATAACTAAAAAACATTTAAGTTAAAATAGTGAAACTTCAAAAAGATACAACAAAATAAAAATTAGTTTATTAAAAAAAATACAAAACATTTAAAATTTTTTTCACTTAAGATCTAAAAAGAATCTAAAAGTGGAAATATGCGATAAAAATTTAGATAATTAATATGGAAATTAATCCACTGTTTAAAACTGATAGGTTTCAGAATATTCTAATGACAAATCACGATATGATATTATAATAATTTGTTTTAATTATATTGCACATTTCGATTGCACTGTAAACTGTATAAAAATGTGCGTGGCATGATTAAAAATAATTATCATGACGCCACGTCAAACAGTTTAAGAACATCTTCTACAAACATTTTCATTAATATTTCCATGCTTTAGCACCGTCAAAGATATATTTATGAACAAGAAAGAGATTCAAAAATACTTAGAAATAACAGCTCTGATTTATGATTAATCAAGAAAATATGAATTTTAACATTGTGGAAGTAAGAAAATTCAATATCGGTCTTTCCATTTTTAAAATTATATTAAAAATTAATTAATTAATTAATAATAATAATAATAATAATAATAATAATAATAATAATAATAATAATAATAATAATAATAATAATAATAATAATAATAATAATAATAATAATAATAACAACAAATGTTAATTTTCATAACAAATCAAGGCATTAAGACAATCTAAAAATATCATTTACTAATTCAAACGGATATTTTTTTTAATAATAATTAATAATAACAGTAATTAAATGATATTAATTAATAATAATAAAAATTACTTAAAGAAAATCGTTATGAACGTTATTTATAATGTATAATTACTATGTACAAAGATAATCATTTAGTTGGGCATTAATATTTTAAAAAATTAACATCTTTAATAGTTTTATAGTTTCCTTTAATAGTTACCTTTTGATAATATGGCAATTTTATTTATCTTTTTTTTTATTTAATAATTATATTGAAAACTCACGATAAAGGTTTAGTTGTTAGTTCGTTTTCATGAGGATACCGAAACAGAATGTCCAGGAATAACTGAAGACTTTGAGTAAAACTAGCTAACCAACGAGCCGCTCGAAGTGCTTTGCCCCACCTTTTGTGATTGCTTCCAAATATTATTATTTCTAAATTATATACAAATATTATACAATGAATCAAAGATCGAGTATTTTATGTTTGAATGCAATTTGAAACATTTTAGAATTTGATAATATATAATTAAATATAAAAGTATATATCTTTAGGACTCGTCGATTTTAGACAATAACACTCCAATTCAACAAAATAATATTAGAAATTTCGTCGGTTACTGTAAACAACGAGTAAAACATGTAGGAAAGTATATTTTATTACTTAAAGAATTGTCATCAACTTTTTTTGTCTTTTCTTTAATATATAGCTAGCTGGGGTACCCGGCGTTGCACAATTTAAAAAATAGTAAACAGATTCAAAATAAAGAAATTAATTTCAATTCATTCATTTAAAAAAAATTTTAAAAATACATTACAATTTAACCGTTTGCGGACGAAATTTATTTTTTATTTTTTAGCATAAAATCTTTTAGTATACGAATGCCCGATATCGTGGTATGATTTTTTTAAAGTTTGGCCAGCACAGCTGGTTAATACATTGTTAATACATTGTTATACATTGTTAAACATCTGGAACAAAATTCGTGGCCAAAGTTTGCTGGCCTACCGTCTGCAAACGGTTAATTAAAAAATGTACATGTCATTTATATATCACTTATGATAAAGCTTTGAAATAATCGTGAAATAAATTGAAATAATCATATTTTATAAACCTAACATAATCTATAACTTTTATTTGTAACATTGTTGCCAATTTCACCTCCTTTGGGTATCTACTGTAGTAAATCAAGGTGACCCTGAGTAGGGTTAGGGTACCCTAGGGGTGGTCACCTGCGGTTGAAACATAGACTATGACATGTTCAGAGTCAAATGAGGGTCATGTGCAAAATGTCAGCACCCTAGGTCCAACGGTGTGGAATTCTATGGTTAACAAACAAACAAATTTTCATCTTTATATATTAGATAGATAATTAATATAAAAAAGTTTCTATTTATATTAGTTAAACATCATTGAAGCAATAACAACAATTTCTATCGATTCCTTAGTAGTTTTAAAGAAATATCTAAAAGTATTCGAAATCTGAATCATTTTTGATAACAACTTAACAACGTAATGATTGCTTAAATGCTAAATTTGTAAATATATTTCAATTAAAAGTCTATAATTAGGATCAAAACTAAATTTGACACAGATTCAAATCAAAAAGGAAATGCGGTCAGACAAGATCTCACTGAGGAAAGGTTTACCTCCTTAAAATCGAGACAACTTAATTTTGTATAAACATATGCATCCCAATATAGAATTGTATATAAATAAAGATGTAATAGCTCCCAATGTAATAGTAGGCTTTTTAGGTAAATATTATATGTTTAAATATGACAACAAAAATGGGAGTATGTTAAAAATTTAAGTTACTTGATTTTTTGTTTTACTGACATGAGATTTACTACATTTTCCTTAATTATTTTGTTTAGTAAGATATGAAAGAAGGCATGATTTAAAAAAAATTGGACTTGAATCCTGATATCTACTATGTTTGTTCATTTAGGTTTTCATCAAAGGTTTAAGGACCTTTGATAGAATCCGAAAAATGTTCATAGTTCAGGCTTTCTGGAGAAATAGTTTCTGCATTATTTATTCAACCGTCTGAAAGAATAGTTTCAATTATTGGCTTTCTATCTTATACCAATATTCCTTCCGCATAATTATTAGTTAATCTAAATATATCTTAACATCTTTTGCAAATGAGAAAAAACCTTTTTTGAGTTTTTTATAACAACTTAAACTTAATTTTTACAGAAAAATCTGAAAATTATTCAATGACATCTTTCATTTTTATCACATCAAATCATAGATATTATTTAAACAAAAATGAATTTTAAATTTGTCATTGTTTTTTTAAATTGAAAATTTTGATTCCAATTAAAGTCCATATCAAAATGTTTGTTAAGGATTTTAGAAATAGAAGCTTTCAGTAAACGTACACTTCATTTACTGAAATTTTATACATTATTTTTTGATTATGTTTTATAATGATATAAATTTAATGATAAAACATTATAAAAATGAATACCCCGATCAAATGTCGTCATAAAGGAGAGAGTGAACAATCAAGAAATCTGGAATATCACAAACTGGAGGGTACTTTAGATAATGTAAGTTTTAATCATTTTGATACGTTTATAATTACTTTTATTTACGGGTAATTTTCAGCATTGCATTCTCGATTGTTATTTTTAATGAAATCCAGTGTAGTGCCTTTGAATAGCACTTTTATCAATTTAATAATTGAACTAAAAATATATTATTAAATTAATTAAATTAAAATAAAAAATTAAAAACAATTGTTTAAATAATCCTTTTTCTTTCACTTTTTCGAAAATCATCATCAAATTCAATTTAAAAAATCATCAAATTCAAACATGTCTAACGAAGTCACTGAAGTCGAACAAGTTGAAGAAGTTGAAGAATCATCAAATCAAGTCAAAATCAATGGATCAAATATGCCAGAAATGCAGGAAACAGAAACCTTCATATTATTCACAATTATATCTCTGATCATGTTCAAGATCTTACACAATGTTAATTGCAATAAATTCTTTGTTCAAATTAATTGTATGTCCCTGCATCCAGAAACATAATATTTAGATTAAACATTACATTTGAACTTAATTTTCCTACAATTAAATTCACCAAAAAAATATTTCTCCTAAATCCGAATTCAATTACATAACGGAATCTCCTCAAATGAAATTATATTATAATTTTAATTTTTTTCAACAAAAATTTATAAGCAAAACTTTTTCAATTGAAATTTTAATACAATACTGGGAAAATTTCTAACTTTTTTCTAATTTCGAAACACTTATAATTAAGTTATAAAATTTACGAGGTTGCGTGATTCGGAATTATTTTTAAGATAACATCTTTAAGATAGAGAAATTATAAGAAACTTTTAATTGATTGGAATTTTTTTTATTTTTTTCCCACAACTGACATACATATGAAGTTTTTTTTTAAATAAAGGTTTTTATTAAAAAAATTTATTATTTTAAAAACATTTAATATTTGACTTAGTTTTATTTTTGTTGTATCAAAGAAATGTCAAAAATATTTCCCATTTTTTATATATAGATAATTGTTTAGAAATTTTTGTTTATTTAGAAAACATTATAAACTTTCTCAAGTTGTTTTTTTAGTTATAGTTTTTGTAAAATAAATATAATGTTAATTTATTATCTCATAAAAAATTAATTTCAATTTTGAGAAAAATAATAAAATAGAATTTTTATTTAAATTTTTTAACTATGAAATTGCATATTTTTCTTTCGTATTAATTTTACAATAAATTATTGTTACATTAGTATAAATAAAGTGGGAGGAAAAAATAATTGCATGCACTAAAGTAATTTTTAAACATTTCTTTAACTATTCCACGTTTATCTAAATATATCTAAATAATAAGTACGAGAAATATAAAAAATAATTTGTAGTAATTAAGTATTAATAAGTTTGATGTTATCATTATTGTTATTTATTATTATATTTGTTTATTATTAGTTATTTTATATATTTTTGATATTTATTTATTATATTTTTTTGATATTTATTTATTATATTTTTATAATAAGAAATATACAAAAGAAACATAAGAATCGTCGAAAAGAATTCAATAATTTATAGCCTATAAAAGTAAATTATGGAAGACTGGAAAACAAATAAATATAGCTGGCGCATAAGATGATCCTTATTTTTACATACATTCACACTTACAGTTCCAACACAAATTTTATCGGCGACCCTATTATTTCCTTATAGAATTTTATACCCTCGCGCAAATTACAATACAGACATAATGCTATAATACCAAGTATTAGAGAAAATATTAGAGTCGTCAATATATGAACACTTTTACTAAAATACACATGTTGGACGATCAAAAAACTCCAATAAAAGTGTCTTAAATACCTTTGCAAATCTTTTATCTGTCACTTATTTAATAAAATCTTTCTTAAACGAATCATTGAAATTCATAATCGAAAAACATGTAATAAAAAATAAAAAATTGCAATAAAAAACGTACACTTGTACCGGGAAACGACGAACATAATTGCGGTTTTAACCAAAAATCAAATAAACCAATGTCTTATTTATTTCATAATTACAAAGGATCAATGTTCTTGAAAATAATTATAATGAAACTATACAGAATTAAATGTATGAAAGAGACATATATAGAAATATATTCTTAAAATAACTCGACTATCATTATTTGGCACTAAATAAATTCAACAAAAATGATAATATTTGTCGGTACATTAGTCATTTCATAAATATTTTTATGTTTTTGTAAGTGTTTTTTGGGTTAAATGATTTTATCATTAAAGCCTCACGAATATTATGTTTCCAATAGTTTTTGAATCCTGATTAATTCTGACTACTCGCGTCTATGTGCACACACTTTTTCTTGTCTGGGTTCGAGTAGTCGAGTTTGGATATTTTGGATTTGCATTTTTTTGATTGTCTGGAATTTATTTGGAATTTATGATATTTTGGTCGTTTTTTGAAAAGTTTTTTTTTCTGGAATTTTCGGTTTCTATCATTACGGATTCATTAGTGTTGACAGTGAAATTAATTATGAAGGTCAGCCTTTGAAAGATTCCAAAGATGGTGTACCACATACGATGCCAATTTATGAAGGATATGGTCTATCTCATGCTATTTGTTGAATTGATTTAGCCGGAAAAGACTTAACTGATTATCTAATTAAAATTATGATAGATTACTAGCAAAAGGGGAATTGTTCGAGATATTAAAGAAAAATTGTATTACATCGCTCTTGATTTTGAACAAGAAATGCAAACTGCTGTTTTTTTATCGTTACTTGAAAAGAGTTATGAACTACATGATGATCACGTTATTTTCATTGGATATAAAAGATTCAGATGTTCAGAAGCTTTGCTCCACCAATAATTCTCGGGAAAGGAAACTATAACAGCAAGATGAAATGCTATGTATATATATGTCAAGATTTATATAGCAATACAGTCTTATCGAGTGGTTCGACAAAGTATCCTGGAATTGCTGATCATAATCAAAAACAAATATCACTTTTGGTTCCAATGAGAATAAAACATATTCCTTAGTTAAAACCTGTAAAGTATAAATGTTTATTTTCAATATATATATTTTATTGTTCGCAGTAATTTTACTGTTTCTACTCAATCGGATATGATATCGAACTCATGTACAGAGTTGACGTGATGTCTCTCCAATTTATGTGGTCTCGTAAAATATTTTACTTGTAATAGATGTAATTTATTTGTAATATAATTTTACTATCAAATTACCCACTAGTCATTAAATTAATTTAATTAATATATATATTCCCATTAGGTTCAAAATGTTTTGTTTCAATTGTAAATGATTTTTGAGATTTATAATATATTTCAATGCCTGAAAATATTAATAGTATTGCCCCCGATATCAATGATATTTTTGAATTTTAATTTCTTTTTAATTTTAAACTTCAAATTTATATTTTAAAATATTCAAAAGGCAACACAATTTCTTAGCTCTTTACGAAATTTTATTCTTATTGGAAAAATACAAAATTTCATTAGATTGTCATTGTTTCATTATGGCCTAGTGTCCTCTGTTGTTGAACGCAAATACTAGAATACTAAAACAAAAAATGATTTTTCTTCGCAATACTTTTGAAAATATCACATGCAAACACGATGTAGGAATATTTACAAACATGTGGGAGCTGAGAATGTGAAAATTTTATATTTTCTTCTACATTTGTTTCTGTTTTGCTGCACGAAAGCACTTAGGAGTTCTTAAGTCATGCAACTAATTTTTTAAAAAAGTCATTTCTGACCCCTTTCCGCAGAAAGGTTTTTTTTGTTTTAAATATATCAAAATATGTAAATTATAATTATTATTTGTGTCTCAATCTTTGTTTCAATCGATCTTGAAATGAAAAATAGCTGGCTGAAAATAAAACATTATTTTCTTTATAAGGGAGGGTGAAATTAAGATAAGTCTAAAATTCAAATTAAGTTGAAAGTATTACAAGTTATACGGAATTATATTATGCCAAATTGTTATACCTGTTGAGTAAAACATTAACTAATTTTAAAAGGACATTCCAAAAACTTCATGTATTATATTTTGTGATATTTTCTTTAATATTGATAAAAGTAATGTAATTCAGACAATGGAGAACCATAAACCAGAGTTATTGTACTTCCAATATCTTGGATCTCAAAGCTCCCGAAAGTTACTTTTTAACAGAAATGTATAAAAACTCGAAATGAGAACATTTTACGATAAAGTAAAACTGTCTCAGTACATTATGACATTTCGCAATCCTAGATGAAAAAACTCTCAAGGGGTTAGCATTGCCTCAAAGGTCATTTTAATGTGCTCCTATGACTGAATATACAGATGTAGATGATTTTGTTCACAGATATATTCGAATCTAAAAACCATTTTATTACAATAATGGATATACTCTATAATATATGTTTCTATATGTTTCTAATTAACCATCTTGATAAACTTCGACTATTTGATTTTTGTTTTAAAGATATTCTTTATTAAATTAAAGTAATTTCATTAAAGTAAGTAAAATTAACATTTCCTTTCGATTTAGAGATTTAAAAATTCTATAATTCCAGTCACATTATATCACATTTATATTTTGTTTAAATTAATCTCTAAGTTTCTTTTACCCGTCTATGACCATGAAACACGGTTGACATCACATGGAATCTTGATCGTGTAAATAAAACAATTTAAATATATTTTCAACAAATGCATAATCCAAAGAGTTTTCTTATAGGTAATTTAATTACAGTCAATCCTAAGCAAACCTCACTTGTCAAAACAAATCTAATATCTTAAAATATTCTAATCCTGAAAGAACTGAATATGCGGTCATGCGCTGTATAATGTTCTTGTTTCTGTTGCAACGTTAGGTACATATTTCTACTGTTGTAATGTTATCGTATTTCATCGTCATTGTATTTTTATTATAAAAGAAATTGCTAACAACTTAACAGCAAGTCAGCGCTGTAGAAAATGAGGTTAAACTAGGTGTGACTGTATTAAAATTTTAAAAAACTTGAAATTAATTACTAAAAAATACAAAACTNTACAAAACTGCTAAACTAGAGTTGTTACTCTTAATTGTCTGTTGTTTTCTTAAAATCATACAAATAATACATAGAAACCGCAGCTACAATTAGAGGGGAAAAGACAAATCTCTACACAACATGCCCCTCTGGACATAGCTCAGGATAAAAGAAATTCCAATGAATTGTTTTGAAAACTTCATGTAAATGAGCAATTAAATTCTGGATGAAGTTGAAAATATTTTTTAGTTTATTTTAAATGGAAATTTATTATTTTTGAAAGTTTAATGAAGCAGAAATTAAACAGTTTTTTATTAATTAAAATTATTCAAAAACCTCAAAAAACCAGAAAAAATATATGAATTATTAAAACAAACATTTTCACAAGTAGTTTTTAAGATAATAATTTTTAATTTAAATAAAAAATGTAAATTAAATGTAATAGAATTTTTGTAATTCATTTTTAGTATAAAAATAAAATATTATATATGTATATAAACAATATTTGTGACATTTGTTCCTATTGCTGTTCATTGTAAACAGTTCATTAAAGACTGCAATATGTAAATAACTGGCTGACTGAAGACTTTTGGTAGGCCGGGGTATATGGAAAATGTTTTCTAATTTTTAATTATTTTAGTTTAAATAAAATGATTTTTAAAATTATGGTGAATTTATGTACAAAAGCTGACAGACAATGAAAATGCCCTTTTTGCATCAGTTTATTTTTTAAATATTTTTAAAATTTCATCAAACTCCTTTTCAATTAATATCGCTGGTTTTTGGTCACTCGTTTATGTAAGTATTTCACATTCGGTTTTGGTATCATTTTCATTGCATCTCCAGCTAAATTCAAAACATCCCTTAATAGAATATAATTTGTATCCCTTAAAAATTAAAAAAAAATGGATTTAAACGATAATTTCGGAATAATTCGGAAACAATTGCAGTATTAACTTATGTTAGTTTTTATCCCATAAAATTAATAGCTAACTCAGAGGAAACTAAAGTGAAGTCTTCCCGACATAGAGCTGTTACTGTTTTTAGTTTAAGTCCTATGCTAAGATTGTTGAGCAGATTAAAAATAAAATTATTTAATAATTCGGTAAGATTTAATTTCGACCATAATTAATACCGGTATCGAATAATTCCAAACTATTTTATTTTTATTATTACTTATGGACATTGTATTTTCGCGGTTATAACGCGTATATTTCAAAATTTTCTACTGAATGTAACATATATACATGTACATGTAATTACAAAAACTACATTAAGCCTCTTTCCAAAAAATACATAATCTAAATTCGATGAAATATTTTGAAAACTTGTCTACTAAAATGTTAAAATTTATTTAAATATAATTTAATGTTCAAAATTAGAATTTAATTCTTTTTAATTTCATTTAATTTTGATATTTATTTTTATCTTGTTTTTATTTATAAATTAATAATTTGAGTTTTTTTAAATATTCAGAAATTAACATTTTAACATAAGATACATTAAAATTGTCTTACATTCGGTACGCGTTATTAATAAAACGGATAGGGATTTTATGTGATCAGTCGTGTTAGCATTGTTGTTTCTTCGTTTAATTTGATATGAACATCCAGTTAAGTAAATACTCAAATGATTTACGTTTTTAATAATATTTTAATTAGAAATTGCAAAATTATATTTTGTCATTCTTCATTGTCTTTTCTCTTCATTTCAATCTATCTAAAATTTAAAATCAATTAAATAAAAAAATACTTTGTTTATTTTTGGATTATCCATATTATTTCCAGCGTTTTTAAACTTAAAATTTTTATTCAACTTTTCTTTTCCATGATAAGTTAAATTAAAATTTTAAAATAATAATTTCCAATAATATTATTATAAAACTTAATTAAACAAAAAAAGAAATTCTTTTTCTTCTGAAATATAAAATATTTTCTTTCAAATTTCCTAAATAATCGTTGCTTATTATCAGAAACACCAAAGGTTGATTTATCACATAAAATATCACGTTTTTCTTACTTGGTAAATCTTAAGATTTCTTAATTATTCTCCAATAAAGGAATGCTACAGACATATTTGAAAATTCACATTTTTTTTTCTTTGAATAATTGCTTTTTTCAGATTTATTTTACTTAAAGAAAGCAAAAAAATCAATAACTCAAGTGAATTGAATAGTTAAAAGTTTTTCAGTTTCTATTCTGCTAATCTAATATCGTGTTTTTCGTTTGGGAATTTATGAATATTTTATTTGTTTTAATACAGCAAAAATTTAATTAAAATTATTTTTTTCAGAATTAAAGTTGGGCATATATTTGAAATTGAAAATTATTCCGAATATATATTGAAAAATGTTAATATGTGGTAACAGTTGAAATGAATTTATATTCAATAATAATATTTGAAAGTGTTTGACAAATATTACATTTTTAAATATTAATATTTGTGAGAGTTTAATATCTATATTTTATTAATTTTTACGTGCTTCTGCATGCGTGCCACTAGTGAGTCTGTGCGCACACATCGAATTAGTTTGTGTGCACACATCGAGTGATGTACATATTTATCTACTTATAGCAAATTTAATTTGGAAACTGAATTACTAAAAATTTCGATTTAACTAAGTTGTAGACAAAAATATAGACAAATTAATTTTTATTCATAAATTATGAATTAGGTAATTTTATATTAAATAATATGCAATAAGATTATTATTTAAATATATACGTTTGAATTTAATATTATCCTTTAATTTACAAAAAATCTAAACGGAAACTACATTTTATTTTTACTTTTATTTTAAACAATCAAAAATTTAACATTTCAAATTTTAACCACAGACATTTTATTTTTTATTTTTATAAATAGTATTAGCTTATTTTACTAGCTTAATTTTTAATTGTTGATGTAATTTATTAATACTAGAAAACGCTTTAATAACTATTAAATGCACTTTTATTAATTTGAATATTCATTTTTATTTGACAATATGTAACATTATTAATTATATTTATCTTTTTATCAATTAATTTACTATGATAAAGTTAGAATAAATAAATAAAATGAGGTAAATTGTAATATAAATATTGATAATAAATGTAAGTTAATTATTGTAAATTAATAAAAATTTGATAATAATATGATATATTTATAATTTTTATATTTCAATAATTTATATCAATTAAAACTATTATATTAGGTATCAATTTTTATTAATAAAGTACTAGTGGAATTTCAGTTATTTAATTTCCGCGCTCAAAGAAGTCAAAGTAAATAAATTCAAAAAAATAATTTCTATATTGCAATGTCAAAAACACCATTTTTCTTTTTGTTCACTTTTGATTTGTTTGTTTCAATTTTAAAATATATTTTCATTTAGAATTCCACTATAGATCATTTAGCTCCTATTTAACACCTATTTTTGGCAGTGGGTTTTTGTATTGTTATTTTTGAATGTTATTTTCATTTAATGCTGTTTGATAATTTTACATATTAAAAAGCGAATAACAGTTTGATTTTAAAGAATATTTTAATTGGTAATAATTTGTTTTTTTTAATATAAAATTGAACGTTACTTATTATTCTAATTAATAACTAATAAATAACTAATAAACCGACCAGATTGAGAATCCTAATTTTGAGACTTCAACAAATAAGGATAAATGTTTTTCAAAATTAATTCAAAATAAAAGGAACTTCATTTTGTTATTGAACAATAATTTAAAGACATCCGTTCAAAATTATCAGATATTGGTTTGGATTTTGATATTTAAATATAGTCAAATAAACCTCAATGAAATTAATAAAAATGCAAAATATAAAATTAAAAAGTCATTAGAAACCTGATAATTAAAATGCGCCTAGTAAATAATTATGTCTGATTTTGTAAAATAATAATAACGTATCAATTCTTTTATTTTTTGTTTCTTCCTATCATAATAACCATTATTTTTATTATGTTTTTTATTGTCAAATAGATATTTTAAAATGTGAATTTTAGTTTTTTAATATTCATAAAAGTTTGATGATGAATAAAATAAAAAAAATGATCAAAAATTATTCAATTTGTAAAATAAACAGTTTATGGAATATTATTATCTTTAAAGTTAATCATTTTTTTCATATTAATAAAACAAATGAAAGTTTGTTGAAATAATAATTCGTCTGGTTTACTTTTAGAACTTCTTTGATATCATTAAATTCTAAATTATATAAATTTGATTGCAAATTTGTATATAGATGATTTTGATTAATATAAATTTTATTTCATATTAACATATTTGTGCTAATAATTGATCTCTTTCAGGTCATTATTTATCAAAAATACTTTCTGACGGCATACCGTAATTTTTGTTTTACTTTTGAATGTCTTTATTTCGAAATAAATATTTCTCCTTTTTAATTTCAATTTAATAATTTATTCTCACCATAATCGAGAAGAATACTGTATAAGGGCAATCAAAAAATCAACAAAAATTGTTTTATACACCATCTTCAATACTTCAATACTTCAGTTACATTACAATTAAAATTGTTTCAAATTCTGAAGTTTTATCAAATTATTGTGTAGTACTTCTACTTTTGTTTTTTACCATTGAAATGTGGATAGCATTAGTATATAAGATGGTAGGAGATACAAAACATAATAAAAATAAATTAAACGATTTAATTTAACAATTGAAGAAAAAATATCAAAAAAATAAATCATCTCGACTATATTGATTTTGTATAATTCTATGCAATCAAAAAGTAAATTAAAAGTAAATTAAAATATAATTTTCAAACATTTTTCATTTCATAATTCAAAAATTAAAATTATGACAGACAATATTATATTGGTAATTGTAATTGATATTTCATTAATAAAATTTTTCAACAAAGTGTTTTTTTGTTTCAAAAAATTCTCATTGTTTTTCATTTCATTTCTAAAATCTCCTGACAATTTGGCAATATTTTTCGATATTTAACTGAGATTTATCAGTTATTCAAAAGCTTTTTTATTATTGATAATATATACATTTTGAGATGGCAATTGTATCTGGCAATAAAAAAACATTATTTAGTGATATTTTTAAAAATTGAATACAAAATTAATTTTACAAAAAATTGAAATTATTTTATTCATTTATTGTTAAGTTGAATTTTATATTCATCTCAAATTGTTTGAAAAATTGCACTGTATTTTGACATTATACTGTTAATAAATTAACAACTTTTTTTCAATCTACTTTTAATTCATCGTTTATAAATTTATATTCATAATAATATTATTTAAAAATACGGTAAATTTAAAATAAAAATTTAAATTTAAAACTACTAGTTGTAAATGTGGACTTTAAAATTAATCATTTTTTCAAAAAAATTAAAAGTTATTATTTGAAATCATCATTCAAACATACGTTTTGTGATTTATTTTGACAGTTTTACTGCCATAATTATAAAATATTTATTTATTTACTTTGTAAATGAAATATAATTTAAAATAAATTTAAATATAATTTTGAAATTGATTTAAAAAATAATTACTTTTAAATTAAATTAAAAAATACAATAATAATAATGTTTTTTTCTATGAAATAAAATTTTTTAATAAAACTTTTATTAATTAAAAGTCACTTAGTTATTATTTATTGATTTTTATTAATTATTATAATTTTTATTAATTTTTAATTAATTATTGTAATTTTTACTAATTTTACTTTACCATTTACAATTTATGTTTGTTTTTAAAGTAAATATACGTTTTTGATTTTCATCGACTGCTCCTTAACAAAAAAAACAAAATAAAATATCCCAAACGTTATTCAGAAATCTTTAATCAGGAAATATTTTTTTCAACTAAGAAATTGGATATCCTTGTCGACGTTATCTTAATATTGAATCGTAGATAGAAATAAATTGTTAATTTTCAACCGTCGAAAATGCCGAGAAGACGAATATTAATGAATTTTAGATGAAATGTAAATTAGAATTTTCAATATTTTCAATATAAAAAAAATTTATTCGTCTATTGGATTTAAATTTCGGTGATAAATATAAATTGGAGTCCAAATTTTAACTGAAAAATCAGAATTATCATGAAGAAATCGTGTTGTTTTAATTATGTGATGCATAAAATCGGTAACCTTTGGTTGTGATTGGACAATCCGTACAGTCATTGGCATTCATTCAAATTATCATGGGTTTAATTAAATTTTAATTAAATTAACCACTAGACAACAAAATAAATTTATTTATAAAAATAAACATTTTCATTGTTTAATTTAGGTCTATCTCGACATACCTAAAAAAGTTGTTTTTAATTGAGATATCTGGGGAAAATAAATATATACTTTGGGACAGTGAAACTTTCAGTGAAAATCATAATAAAAAGCAAAATAATAACTTTTATTCTTGTTTTTATTTAGTGCCTAATCCTAAATGATTTGACGATTTATTATTACTGAAGCATTTAAAGAAGGACGGCGGATATATCTGTATTAAAATGCTTTTGAATATAGTCTAGATTGTTTGGTCTGTATAAAACTAAATCTTTTTAAATAAAAATTTATTTATATTTTGGAAATACATAGGTTGAAGATTAAGGAAGTAAAAACAATTAGATTCTATAATAACAATTCTACTTTGCACATATATCTTAATAACAACTATTATGCATTGTCACTATTGTCGTTTGAATAATAAAACTAAAATATTCTAATATATTAAAAATATTACATTTGTTAAATAATATAAATAAATGGAAAATTATGTATAGTGACTGTAAAAAAGAAGTTATTTTATTAAAATCCCATTATTTAAACAAAAAATTTTGCTATATTAGGTAAATGAGAATCATTAAAACAGGGCATTTTGGCTTACATATTAGCTTGAGATTTTTCATGTAATTTTCAAATATTGCACCATCGGAAATTTGGCTGGAAATCATTTTTC